>JAFJYG010000342.1:0-50677 GCA_017366145.1 Cadophora sp. M221 | reverse complement strand
GAAAAAGTCCAATAGTAATATTTAAGAGTCGATTTATACGGTAAAACATTTGCTTTGCAAAAAAAACCCTAATTGCCATATAATTCTTAAATTTAAGGTTTAAATTAAAGTAAATTCCTAGCCATTTGACTAATTTGCTAGGGGCTAATATAGTCTTATTTGGAAGTGTAATACTAGGGGTATTTTTACCTTCGAAAAAGTAAATAAGCTCTGTTTTTTCAATATTAAAGCTAATTAAATATTTTTCCCTTAGTTTAACTAATAAGCTAGCTTTTCTTTTTAAAATGCTTATATTTTTTTAAAGCTTTTAGAATAAGCTATTAATACTATATCATTTATGTATAATAATGGCTTAATATTTGTTAACTTAAATAAGTCGCGAATATATATTAAGAATAAAATAGGCGAAATAAGGCTTTCTTAAGGGATACTTGTATTTACAACTTGAAATTCCTTTAATTTATTATCAAAGGCAAGTTATAAAGTACGGTTTTTAGAAATAATGAAATCCAAGAGATTAAACTTAGTAGTAACTTTAATTAAGTAAGCACTTGTATTAATTAATTCTTAAAAACATAATCAAAAGCTTCCTTAAAGTTAAGGAAAAAAGTACTAGTTTTAAGCTTATTTGCTTTATTAAGCTCTACTTTCGTTTGTAAAAGTAAAGCTACGTTAATAGCTGATTTTTTTAGTTTACTACCAATTTAATTATCATGTAATAAAGTAATTATTTCAGCTAAGTAACTTAGGCGCTTAGCTAATATTTTTTTAAAAACCTTACCTAGGTAATTAAGTAGGGATATAACTTTATATGCCTTAGGTTTTAAATAATCAGGTTTTTTAGGCTTCTTAAGAATAAACCCAAAAGCCTTTTTCCAACACCTAAGATGGTACCCTTGATTTATAAGTATAAAATAGGTTATAAAAAAGGCTTCTGAAATAGCTAAGTAAGCTTTAATTATAATTTCTTACGTAATTAAGTTTAATCTAGGGGTTTTACTTTTAATCTTTAAAGTACATAAATCCTTAAGCTTTACTTTAAATAAAAAAGGCCATTTCCAAGTATTACTACTTATATATAACGTTAAATTAATAAGCGCTAAAATAAGAAGTTTTGGAAATAAAGTACTTTTAAGAATATTACACTTTTATTAAAAAGTCGACTTTAATTCCTTAGTCTTTAAGTTATAAAGACTAAGTATAAGAAAACTAATACTATTTTTTGTATATAACATAGCTTTAAAAATTAATTAAGAATCTTTTTTTTTAAGAACGTATTTCAATGCTTTCTTTTTTCAACCTTAATAAAGTTAAAATAAAGGTTTTTTGTATTTTTTAGTTTTTAAAAGTATAAAATATACTTTAAGGCCTTATTTAAATAGTAATATCTTTGCATTGATTTCCGTAGTACTTTAAGATCCTTATTCCACCAGGGTTTACTAGCAATTGACTTATAAGCTCTAGGGATAGAGTCATTAGCCGCTTGAATTATATTGCTAGTAAATAGCTCCCCTAGGTTATCAAGCTCTTGATTTGTATACTTAGAATTTAGGTTAAAATTAAAGTCTTGAAAATAACTACTTAGACTTTTAATAAATTGTACCCAATTTGCTTTCTTTGTATTAAATCGAAGAGCCTTTAAAGGGCTAGTATTAATATTACTACTTGCATAAGTAATAGTAAATAATATCTTAAAGTGATTTAAACCTAAATCTAGTAATATTTGCTAGTTTTCGACTTGATTTACTAATTCTTGCGTAGCAAATGTAAGGTCTAATACAAAAGAGTACTTCATGTGTAATTTATAGAATGTTCCCTCCCCTGGAGTATTTAATAGCCTTAAAGAGTGTTTCTCAATTAGGTCTAATAAAATATTTGCATTACTACTTTGAGGTGTAGTAGAGTCTCACCACGGGTGATGTGTATTAAAGTCCCCTAATAATATTATATTATTTAAGAGTAGGTCTGGTAATAAACCTATTCTTTGTAATATCTTAGTACTACTAAGGAACTCTAACTTAGGGTAAGTTGCATTATAAATATTAATTAATTAAGTATTATACTTAACTAAGTTTAAGATGATACAATTAGAGTCTTATGATGAGTTAAGAGCTAAAGTCGTACTAATTGAGTCTAGTACATAAAATAAGGCTCTAGGCCTAAGGGAGCCGTAATTCGGAAGCACTTGTTTAAAACTAGGGTGTAAAATACTGCGAAAGCCGCTTATATTATTACTAATAGTCTAAGGCTTTTGAATAGCTAGTATTGATATATTTAGTTTTATAGCCATTTAAAGAACGTGCTTTGTAGTAAAGAAACTCTTATTCACATTAATTTGTAGTGTTTTAAAACCAATTATCATTAATTGTAATTAGTTCGTTTATTATATTAAGTCTTCTAGTACTACTAGCATTAATTGCTTTGTTTTTTATTGCTAAATACACCTTGCATAGCTTAGAATCGGCCGTGTGAGTTGTACTTGTTGGTACGCAAGGAACTGCTTGTGCCGAGGTTCTTCAGAAGTAGGCCTGAGGCGATACGATCCAACTTTAAATTAATTAAAACCCTTAGTTTAAGCGAGATTAGCTCAATATTATTGCATATTACTATGTTGGTACGCAAGGAACTGCTTGTGCCGAGGTTCTTCAGAAGTAGGCTTGAGGCGATATGAACTTGTCTTGGACCTCATTTGGAGAGGTATACATGTATATATAAATCACCTCTAGCACTTAGAAGAGCCAGATTTTATAACTATACTATACTTTTGACTAATTGTCTTATTGCACTTGCGTATTTAATATATTAACGAACGCTTAGTGCTTTCTTACTAGTACTACACCAACACTAATTAGTGGTCTACTTTGTATTATAAATAGTAAGGTCTTAAATTAAAGAGTTACTTTTTAAATAAAATCGCAGGATAGCTTAATTGCTATCTCTTATAAGGCTTCTCTTAGCCGTACTTGTACACGTATGGTAAACTTAAGTAACCTTAGGAAACTATTACTTTACTTCTTAGGAAATTATACGAAAATTTCTAGTGTTTATTACGCAATAATAAGACCTTAAAACTACTTTAAGTTAATCTTAATATTATATCAACTTTAAGAGATTAGTTGAAATTAACTCTTAAACTAGAAAGAGATGATACTTAATTGCTAGTTTGGGACAAAGTAAGTAATAAGCCTAACGAACTAAGCTAGGGACTTTTAATAGGAATAATAGCCAAGCTAAAAGCGTTTATGAAATAATTCTTAAATGTTTATTGTAATATAAAAAATAAGAACATAATATTTATTAACTTTTGAAACTTTTTTTAAAAATAAATAATAAGCACTTTTACTAAACTTAGCAACGAAGTGCAAAGTAAGCTTCGCAATGAACTCAAGTAAAGCGGGGTTTTTATACATAAAGAGAAAGAAAAGTCTACGGCTAAAGCACTTTTTATTACGTTAGCATAAGAAAAGAATATTTAACTAAATAAGCAATTAAAACTTTAATACTAAACCGCCTTTAAAACAAGTCTAGTTTTCTTTTGAAAAGTATAACTTAAAACTCTACGCATAAGCATCAACTTACAAATTCATTTCACGCTTAACAATTAAACGCCTCCATTACCTCTAAGTGTTTTAGCACTAAAAGTAGTAGTCTAAGACTACGCTAAATTAGGCTCGCGTTGGTTAAAAGTTTTTCTTACGAGGACTAACTCTCCAAAACTAGAAATTAACCTTAGTAATAAAGACTTGTATAATGCGAATTCACTAAGGTATTGCTTAATCTTACTACTAGTGCCAATTAAACGAGAAAGCGCGTATACGCCAGGCCAAGAGTTTGTTGTTTTTGCACCATCATAAAGGAAGGCTAATAATTCATTGCTAGACTCAATTCTTATTTCCCCAGTTTGACTAAAAGATGCCTTGCTTTCGCTATTTTTAACTTAAACTACTACTAAACTACATTTAATGCTAAATTAAATGAAACTACAACCTAAGCTAATACAATCCTTGTGGTTTTTATAAAGTTTATTATCGCCAAAGTAGTTTAAGGCATTAGCTATTCTCGCGAAGTTATACAGCAAGGAACTTATATACAATAAAAAAAAAGATCACCTAGATAAAAAGCTTTACATTTTTGCAAAGCTTTATTAAAGGGCCGGCTTAAACTTCTTTATTTGGAACAAGGCATATTTAATTATGCTTTGAGATAAAGCGGCTTCGTACTACTATTAGTACCTTTAGAATAAGCTTTTCTTGTTTAATAAGCTTATTGAGGCTATTTGTGCTTATTTTGAAACGGAAGAATGTGTGGCCAGGTTTTTAGGCCATTAGTTTACTTTAACATTTGCAATATTTAAAACGAAATTACATTAAAAAGGGAAATTAATTTTAGTACAACTTAAGAAGTATACTAAAGAGCTTTAAAGTATACAACTTAGCTTAAAGAATAATAATATGCGGAACAACAAGACCTTGCGTAATAAGCTATTACAGGGTGTTTTTGGTGATTTACTTTTTAAAATGGCGCTCTTTAAGGCCCTTGCAACTTTTCTTACTCTTATAAATAGCCTACGTTTTGCGGCTAGAGTAGAATTAACTTATAATCCAAGATCACGGCATTATAATACTACTTTGTATTATTACTAAGCTTATATGGTAGAAAACAATAATTATGCGTATTATTTCGATAGAAAAATGAAGTTCTCTTATGGCAATAAGTGTAGAGACTTCTTTAAGGCTAAGGCAGGCTATTTAGGGTGCATTGTGTGCTAGAAAAAGGATTGCCACAGTAGTCGCTATTTTGAAAACAAGAGGGTAGCTTTTAAAGCTCGCTACTTTGCGGACTATAAAGCAAAAGGAATCAAGCCAACGGACAAATTATTTAAGGCTTACATTGCGTATGTGAAAAGAAATGGATTAAAAACAAATCAAAACCAAACCCACATTAAGGATATATTTAACGGTAATGACAACAACACTTCATTAGATAACAGCTAATTTATATATAATAGCGACAATAAGGGTAACATAGGATTTGCGCATTTTACGATTGTATTTATAGCAAGCAGCGCTAAGTATAACGCACGAGAAGTCCTAGGGCAGCTTGAAGAACGCAGAGCTTACCATGTCTTGGCGTTAATAGTCAAATCATTTTCATTTAACGCTTTTACTACGCAATAAATCAATTGATTTTTCCAAGGCTTGCTAATTAATATTAGTGCGTTAAATTGCAATACAAGAGGCCTTAATTAACTTAAAGCTTTACAATGAATTTAAGATGTAAAGCTTAATACTACTTATTTAGGCTAAAGTTAAATTACATTTGAAGTCGGTTTGAGATTCTTGCTTAGTACTGCGATCATTAAAATACTTATAAGACTTATGGAATTTACTATTGTGAATGCAAATATATTATTTTTAGTATGCTTACAATAGCTTAACTAGCTAAATGCATACTATAATAACTTGCGCAATGTATTAATTTAAGGAGATAAGAAGCACTTAATTGTGCGCAAAAAGGGGCACCCATGGCTCCTCTTAGATAAAACCAACTAACTATTGAAACCTTTCACTACTATAATTAATTCATGCTACCTCACAAAAACGGAAATTCAACGCCTTTATAAACAATTTGAATACCCTTTAGTGCGGCGTTTACAGCACTTATTAAATTAAGCTGGCTATGAATCTAATTTCAATATTATAAAGCAAATTAAAAAGATATGCGAGTACTACTAGTTATATGCAAATGCTTCTTATTACTTTAAGTTTAAATTACAAAATAATATTAATTTTAATTACATAGTTTACATTGATATTGCGCAATTTAAAGAGAAGTATGCTCTTTATATTATTAATAAGGCCATTAACTTTAGTGTAGCAAAGTTTCTTCAAAAGGCCCCTAGTTTAATTATGTTTTAAGAAGTATTTAATATTTTTAAGTTTGTGTGGATAAATACTTATATTAAGTTACTTGACTTCACTATTTACGATTACGGAATTAATTTTAATTCTAAGGAGTTTTGAAGCTTGCTGCAATTAGTGGAAAGTACACCTAAACTTGTCCTTATGAAGGCTCATTATTTAATTGGCAAAGTAAAGAGATATTATTATTCACTTTGTTAAGCGTATGAAATTATTACTTCCAAGCAATTAAGCTTATAAAATAATATGCGACTTTAAATAGCCATTAAATTAGTAAATAACAGAGTAGGACTTAATGAGTTAATCCCAACGTTGCTAGTTTTTGGTGCATACCTTAAAATTACAAAAATAAACCTACCAAATTCGTTCGTTAAGTAGCGCGCTATTGCCATTAAGAAGGCTATGCGGGAAGTGCGTAAAATTTACACTACTTGTAAAGTCAATAATGCGCTTATAATCCAAAACGGCCCCAAAATAACTTATATTTATAACTTACGACTTAATAATTAAGTCTTGATTTAAAGGAAAAAGAAGGGCTAGAAAGGCCCTTATAAATTTCTAAGTATAATAGAAGAATTGTGCTTAATTCAAATGAACCATGAAATATGTATATTTCGATTAATATTAATACATTTATTTAAAATAAATGACTTTAATTAAAAAGAAAACTTCTTAAAGAATTTCGTTGATTTTACTTTTAATTTAAGATTATTATAAAACTAACTTTAATTAGCCTTTAAATTGCTATTAAAATAAGCCTAATTTAAACCGGCTATGAAAATCTCATTTGTAAAACTTATTTTTAGTATTCTTACCTTTACTAATGAAAAGCTAAATACTTTTTTATATGTTTTTATTAATAGTTAAAACAAAACGTATATAATTTTAAAAGCCAAAGCTTTCTTAATAAAGAAAAAGCAATGAAATTATAATTTTTCTTTTAAGTTGTAATCTAAGGGTAAAATTACTATAAAAGGGCTACCCTTTAAGAAGTCTCGTCAAATTAAGTACAAAGCTCTCATGGCTTAAGAGGTATTTATCTTAATTTCATAAAAGCAACTTCAAAATCAAAGGCTATTAAATCTTTAAGTTTAAAATAGTAAATAAAGTCAAAGGTAAAAAAACATTAACTTCATACGAGAAGTTAAGACTAGTAATTTAATGCTTTAATGATAAAAGGAAGCAGAAAATTCTAACTTAGTTTCTAATAATTTAAAAGTTAAGCTAATAGTTACTCATTTTTTTAGTTGCAATTGTTACATATTCAAATTACCCTCAAAGCGAATTCGAGTTAAGGTTAGTAATCCAAGACATCACCCAAGCCTACGTACAAGCAGTTACTAAGCTTCTATGAGGCATATTTGCATGGTCACTAAAAGATATTGCAAACAAATTTGCTAAAGGCATTGTATTTATAATTATGCTTTCGTTATATAATATACAAAAATTAAAAAACTATTAGTTTAATACATATCATAAGCACTATGTGAAGAAACTACAAATAAAGACTTTTACTTACAACTCCTACTTACTAGTTACAACTAAGAATAGCTAGGAGTTTGGAATAGTAGGAATACAAACTAATAATACATTGATTCTTAAGAACAACAACTTTTTGGCTTAAAAGTAGTAGTATATTACTAATGCCAAATTTCTAATTAAACTAATATAAGTCCTTAACGCCTCTAAATCCCTTACGTTTAATAAGTGCACTATTACTAAGAATAAAAATGACTTATACATATTGCAAAAGGGATAAGGAACGCGCTTAAGACTAATTAACATTGCCAAAAACGATTACAAGAAAACTTATATGAAATAATGCGCTCGTGGAGCCTATATTGCGATTATTTATTAGCTAGAAGCCGCATTTGATCTTTTCGTGGTAGCTTAATATTAAGATCCTACGGCGGAAGAAGTTAAGGCTCTTAATTTACGCATTTAATAGCAAATAAACAACCCTTAAAGGGGACTATGATATACTCTAATTGATTTTTGTAACGCTAAGGTTTATGTTTTTGTAGACGAATTCTTTGTTAATAATAAAGACTTGAGTTCTTAAATTAATTTTGTAATTATTATTGAAATTAAAATAAAGAAGATTTGAAGGAAACTTGGAGGCGAATTAAAGAGTACGGAATTTGATTTTCACGGTAATATTGTTTATACTAGCTTAATAAAATGCAAGAGAGTTACTAGAGTTGTGCTTGCCTTGGAATTATACGCTATAATAGCTGGCGTAGATATATTGATTTTTATAGCTATAACTGTTAATCAGGTTACTAATAAGTTGGGCATTCCCCAGCTGCCAATTGTCGTTTGTACAAACTTGCTTTCGCTGTACGAGTGCATTATTAAGCTTGGCACTACTAAGGAGAAACGTTTAATAATTAATATAATATTAATTTGCTAGTTATATAAACAACAAAAGCTTACGAAGATGCGATAAATTAATAAGAATTAAAATCTAGTAAACGCTATAATAAAGAGCAATTTAAATAAGGCTTTTTAATAGCTAATTAACATAAATCGCTTAACAATTGAAATAAAGAGTTGGGTTTAGCGGCTTATTGGAGAAAATTTGAACTAGTAACGGAGGAGTATTAAGTTTTTGAGTTCTTTTCTTATATTTTTGTATTTATTGTTTTATACTTATTTTATTGCTTTTCTTTATGTTTATTTAAAAAGCAAAAAGACAAGAAAGCAATTAAATTTTCTTAAGAACTACTTTTTAATTTAAGGTATTATTGCATTTCCCTAGGAGAAATCATATGAATTGGTAAAAGTGGGCTTTTCATTTGGTGAGCCAGGCTTAGCACCTTCTTTCTCTTCCCCCGCGCCATAGTGGCGTCTTTTCGCCATAAAGGCAGGACTATCACTAGCACCATTAGCAAAAGCCTTACGCTTGATACCACCACAATAATTTAAATAACTAATAATTGCTGTAATTTTACTAGTTTTAAGGACTAGTTCTTATAAAGTTAAATTAGTTATAGTAAAGTTTTTAATGCAAATTAAAAAAGTACTTATCACCTGATTTTTTACTAATCAACGGATTTTACCTCGCAAGGCCCGAGTCTTCTTTAGCAAAGCTAGAGCCAGCGCATCTTTAGTCTTTGGTGCTTTCGCCGAAGCAACTAATAAAACTATAGTTATTTTTTCTGTGGCGGCAAAGACGGCAGCAAGCTTAACGATGTTTTTACCCTCGTTAGGGACGGCACAAATAGCTGCATTCAAGGCAGCGAACTTCGAGCCAACGAACTAGGGCAACTACATACGAATTAGCTATGATACATGTACAAACCTAGTTTGGTGTTGCAACTAGAATATAAAGAAAGTGAGAGTTAAGAAGATATTAGTTTTTTTTTATAAAAAAGCACAGCCCCTTTTGCGCAGCGCAATAGTTGCATTTCTTTAAATTGAGATTATCGAAGTTATACTCGTGAAATGAGTTGGCACCTAAAGCCCGAACACACCGCACGCAGTATACCTAGTGCGTAGCCTTAAGGGCGTTGGAAGGAGTTAAAATGGGCACTATTTAACTGTTAGCTTACTATTACTATACCGAAATAGCTTCAAGTTAATTTCCTTACTTTTAGTTGCTATTATTGTGATTATTGTTTTGCAAAGTTATTAGTAAAATCTTAATAAAGTGAATTTGATATACTCATGGTGTTAAAAAGAAGAGGTTGCTAAGAAAGAAATAATTTTTTAAGAAGATCTTTAGTTATATATAAGTAGTTTAATAATAGTAAACACTTTAAGTAAGCAATTCCCAATTTGGCGGGACTTGTAGGCTAACTTGCTTAGCTACTATTGTTTACCAATGGCCCTGGAATATTGTTTCCCCGTACCTTTGGACCACTTACGAAACTAAATCAAAGTCCTCTTGTTTACTTAAGTAGTTAAGAGTTTTGTAGTTATTTGGTTTTTTATTACTTTAATGTTTTTTTACGCTTTTTTATTTAATAGCTTTTTTCTTGGTATATTACGTTTTTTACTTATGCTAGTATTACTTCTCTTTTTGCGTACTCTTTACAATTATTAAAAAAGCATGTTTTTTTAAAGGAAGTATTGCTGGTATTAGTACGCAAGGAATTGCTTATGCTGAGGTTCTTTAGAAGTAGGCCTAAAGCAATACGAACTTGTTTCAAACCTTCTTCGAAGGGGTATACATATATATATAAACCACCTCCAGCACTTCTTAGAAAAGCCAGACTTTACAACCATATTATACTTTTGATTGATTGTCTCACTGCACTTGCGTATTTGATATATCGACGAACGCTCGGTGCTTTCTTACCGGTACTGCACCGACAGTACTAGAGCAATTTGCGCATTTTATACTTAAGTGTATATACTTAGTATTAAATTTATAAGTATTACAACTATGTTGCTTACTTGTATGGTTTTCTGCGCATAAAACGCACTTTTTAGTTCTTTTATAAAGAGCTTTTGAGTGCCCAAAGCTAGAATATCTAGTACATTAAGAGGTACTAGGAGTATTTATATATTTAGCTACCTTAGCTAAAATACTTGTAATATAAAGCTTATTAGATATAGCTCTTTTTGCTTGCTTTTGGCTTGGAAAAGCTATAATAATAGTACCTGTTTGTACTAAACCTGAGTTACGCTTCTTTTTAAAAGTAGTTTAATAAGACTTTTTTACGAGAGTAAAACTTTTATTAAAGGTTTGAATTTCTTGTGCTATTAGCTTAGAGTCTAGTTTCTTTTCTATATTAAATTCCCTAATTGGGATATTATAAATAGTAACTTTATACTATGGTTCTCTCTTTTTGACTTCGATTAAATTGGGAAGCACTTTCTTAATAATACGCGTATGTAAAATCAAAAAATCAACGTTAAAATCATGCGTAGTAGTAATAACTAAATTACCGCGAATTGAAGTAGAAACTAAGGAAACAACTAGTCCTTGAATTCCCTTTTTATTAAAAGCAGAATTAAGCGAATTGCGTATAACAATAGGAGAAAAGGTTTTTGCTTGAACATTTCGTGCTTGTAAGAGGGTGCCTCTCTTAGTAAGAGCAAACTTACCTTTGCCGCTACTAGTACCCGTACTAGTAGTCTCCTTAGGGCTAGAGCTAGTATTACTAGCCTTAACCCTATTCCCTGTAGGATGAATATTAATTCGCTTGGATATATTGCCTTGGTTTTAATTCGCTACATTCGCCCATATAGACTTAGCCGGATTTGCCGTATTTACCGGCTAAGTTGGTTGATTAGCTTGATTAAGCCTAGTTTGGCTTTGCCGGGCTTGATTCTCGATTTTGCGAGTAGCTTGCTCTAGGTTAGCTACTTGCGTAGCTAAAATCGTCGTTGTATTGCGTATTCTTCCGTGTTTTGTAAACTCTTGGAATACTTCCAATGAGTCAAGTAGCCTAGCTTGCCTGCTTCTTAATTGAGTAGTTGAGTACGCTTTGATTAATAAGTCCCTAGCTTCAAGTACTAGTAAATTACTAGCTTCGTTTGTATTAGTAGTATTACTACTTGCTGTAAATTGGAAGGTTTGTTGACTCGCTAAGCGGGGGTTCTTGTCGATATGTTGTACCGGGGAGGGGCCTGAGGGTAGTCCACGCTTAGCCCCGAGCTCCGTGCGGCTCTGCAGAGCCGCACTAGTAAATAGGGGTCGAAAGAGGGCATTTTGAGTAAGGGGATCGATACTAGAGTCTCGTACGCCTTTAGCGGCCCTAGGCGTAGGCTCGTTCGATTCGGAGCCTAAAGGAGGCCTATTCGGAAGCTCTCCTAGGTCTCTTGGCATAGGCGTTGGCGTAGGGGGCTCTGAAGAGCCGAAGGGGTCGGAAAGGGGCTCCATACCACCCACACGCTAGCTAGGCTTATAAAGGCCTGCAGCGTATAAGGGCAAGGAAGAGGGGTGTATTAGTGGTTCTTTAAAGAATGGAAGCAACTGTAGCTAAAAGGCAGGGGGGTCAAAGGTCCCGAAAAGAAGGTGTGTGTTGTATCAAATACCTTAAAGTGCAGTAAAACAATCAGTCAAAAGTATGGTATGGTTGTAAAGTCTGGCTCTTCTAAGAAGTGCTGGAGGTGGTTTATATATACATGTATACCCCTCCGAAGGAGGTCCGAGACAGGTCCGTATTGTCTCAGGCCTACTTCTGAAGAACCTCGGCACAAGCAGTTCCTTGCATACCAACAACTAGTATCAACTTAAAAGTACTGCTTATAAATCTAAGAGTACTTTGAAATTCCTTTAAATTAAAGTTAATTTCATAGTCATATATTACGAAGTTAAGCGGCTTAAGATATGTATTTAATCATATTAATTTAAATACGTTAAAAGTAGCCTAAGCCGTCGCCAAACCGAGCATCTTTTGAAGTAGTTTCGCCGCATTAAAACTAATTACTTTATTTACAATGTAAAGTGCATACTACTTATTAAACATCGCTATATTAACGTAAATCGTATAGTTAAAGTTTACATTGTTTTTTAACTTAAAGCGAAATTTGTACAAAGCATTTGCGTGTTTTTAATAATGCTTACACATTTCCTTGACTTTTAACATAATTTTCAAATTATACTTATAATTAGCTTAATTTAGCAAGTGTTGTAAACGTCTTACCAAAAGGTGTTCAAAACGCTTATAAAGCCAATATATCTTTAATTTAATTAAGTAATACGCATTTATTTTTCTTATAAAAGTGTTTAGTAATTAATAATATTAATTTAAAAAAAGTTATAAATACTTATACTTTTGCATAATTAAGTATCTTTTATTACTTTAAATTAAAATATTGCGTAGGTTATTATAATGCGCATTTAGCGCATTTAGTTGTTATAAGCAAACTAAAAATAAGATATTTGCGTTTACGATTTGAAAGTTCATTTCTTTAACTAAGGTGTTAATTATAGCGACTTCTAAGGATAATTGCAAACCGGCTCCAAATGTAATTCGGCTTTAGCTTACCTAGCTAATATTAAACTTAACATTTTGAATTTACTACAGTGCTTACAATTAATTAAATTTTCCAGTGTTTTTATTTAATGCTCTTATATTAATTAGTAGGCCTTAAAAGAATTGGTTTGTTTATTGCGTGGTGTAAGCGCTGCTAAAAGCAAGCTTCTTAATTTTGCTCTTTAAGATGTATATAACCTTTCTCTTCTTAAGTTGCCTCATAACTTTCTACGCATTATACCACGCATTACTTATTATAAATACAATCGTAAAGTTCGTAATTCCCTTGCTCTTATTATTATTAGAATTTTTTAATAAGCTCTTAATATTTATTAAAGTATTTAAATTCGTATCCTTGTGATCTTTTAAATAATATTTAAATGTGATTTGGTTTTAAATTAAATTAAAGTTTATTTTCTTAGTATAAGCTAAGTAGCTTTTAAAGGTCTTATTTATGGCCTTTATTTCTTTAGCCTTACGCGCCGCAAAGTACTTAGCCTTAGATACTATTTGTTTTTTCTTAAAGTAACAATTGCTATAACAATTAGTCTTTTTGCAAATGATACAACTTGTGTAGCCTGGCTTAAGCTGGAATTTGTTTTCACGCTTATTTTCATTTGAAAATTTTATGTTGGTGTAGTATCGGTTCATGTACCACGCCGCATGTGTGAATATATTCCAATGCAAGTATAATAACAAAGTTCAAAGTATAAGTTGTAAAATCTATGTTTTATTAAAAAGAGCGCGAGAATAGCTAGTATATATAGGGGCTTAGAAAGCCACTAAATCTAGTACAAATTCTTACTAATATTAGTTTGGCAAAGATATGACCTCTTGGTTCCAGCTTAATTCTTAGTCCTAAAGAAAGTGCGTTTTTATAAAGGCTTATGAATCAACATAAGTAAAACTTCTTTTAAAAAAACATATTTTAATATAATAAAAGCAAGTAAATAAAGAATCAAATAAAAAATAAATAAATAAATTAAAAAAAATTTAAGTGCTAAAACCCAAAGAATAATTAAGTGCTTGTAATATAACTTTAACTTAAAAGTAATTTAAAAAGATACTAAAATAAGTATAATAATATAAAAATGTTTTGTATATTTGTATTAATTGTTACGACCTCCTGAGCCTCGTATCCTAACCGAGACAAGCTCGGCATCGCTCGTAGCATCGCCTTGGCAACGCGATCATGGCGCTAGGCCTAATTGGGAGAACTTGGTCGCGAGGATGCGACATGCTGGTGTGAATAGCGCTCGACCATACTATGCCCAATTGGGAAAGGCTAGGAGGCCCCCTTATGTATTTATAATCGAGCTTTTTTTTATAAAAAGCTCTCTTTTTCTCCTTGTTTTTTCTTTTTGATTTTGAGCGTAGCATCAGGCCTAAATACAAAGCTAAAGTTTATTCGCCGTATTAACCTTTTGCTAGTCGTAATATAAGAAAAGACTAACACCCCTTCGCTGTGAAGCGTTATATTTCACCCGGTTTTGCGCCTTACTAACTTGCCTTTGTAGTAGGTTAATAATAAGCTTTAACACCTTGGCTCATTTAATAGATAGGTACTTCTCTGCCCTAGTAGCAAACTGTCCTAAAGAAAGCTAAATATTCTCTTGTAATCAACTTACTTTGCTATAACTTAATACACGCCTTTATTTTAAATGTATATTTAATTAATAAATTAATTAACAATTTTAAATACTTCTTATCCCCGCTCTACTACTACTACTGATTTCTCCCCCTCGTCGGTGAAGCTCCAGAAAAAGGAGTACTTTTTTACGGCTAGGATTTATTAATACCCTTACTCCTTTGGTTAAGACTTTTATAAAGGAATTTAACAGCTTTGAAGAATTCGACTCAAACTCTAAGGTTAAATCTTAAAACTTCTTTAACACACCGCCAAAGCCTACCAATATAAAGGGTCTTACCCCCGCTTAATAAGCAAAGGTAAATCAACTAATTAAGGACTTCGTCAACTCTGCTGTCGCCGCCGCTGTTACACAAGCCCTTACTTAGTATGCTATTAATAATTCGCGTTAAAAAACTCGCACTCCTTTCTCTTTCTTCGACCGGTTAATACGTGCTTTCACAACCAACCTCTAATTAACCACCGACTATTATTTCTCAAAGCTAAATATATTAATCTTAGTTGTAAAGCCTCCTAAGGTTAAGTACCTACGACTTCCCTTTAGAAATTATAAAGAAGATATTAAATACAATGCTTAAAAAATAAAGATAAAGCTATTCCTAAAAAAGTACTTTAGTAACTTTAAGAGTAAGATATTCCAAGTTAAGACTTACTTTTAGTGTACTACTAGCAAAGCTAAGACTATTATTTTTTAATACATAAATTTGAATTATGCCAAAACCGTTGATACCGCAGCCGACGTATTAAAGGCGTTAGACTAGCGATTTTTTAATCATAATAGAATTTAAGCTGCTAAGAGACTATATAATCAACTTACTATGAGTAATATAACATACAATGACTTCCAAGTTAAATTCATGTTATACGCTATTGCAAGCAAAATTACTTGCGCTTACTAGTTTAAGAATATATATAAGAAAGTATCCCCAACTTTTAAATGCATAATTTGCATTAAAAAGTATAAAATAAATAATAATTACATTGCTTTTAATAAGTTCTTAGTTATTGCAAATTAAGAAAGCTATAATATTATATTAAAGAAAGCCGTTTTAACTTGCAAAGCTTAATTTAACGTAGCCTTTAATACTAACACTAGCAACTTGCGCGGTATCTTGAAGAAGAAAAGCTGGTATACTACTTCTTATACACTGGCTATCATGATATGAAAACCCCCGACCCCAAGTTCAAGACTACTGTTGGATGCCCGCCAGCGTACGCCTTCTTCCTCGCCCATTTTGCGTTAACCTAAGTCTCCCGTACCTCCCCCTGCACCTAAAGACGTCTCTTCCGACACCTGCCTTTATTGCAACAAGACCGGCCACTAAGCTAGCGACTGTCCCCAGCGCCGTAGAGATTAGGCTCTCAACAAGTCGATTTCCGAGCTAGTCGTTGGCGAGGACCTAGAGACTAATGAGCTATTAAAAAACTCTTAGGTCGTAGTAAAGACTCACACCTTGGCATAGGCCACAACTTGTGGAAAGACTTGGCATTTGATTTTTATGCTTTTATCAAAGAATGATAATTCTTAATTAATATTAAACTAAAAATAAATAGATTTTTTACTAAGATACTTGCACATATTAATAGCGAAGCTAATATTTTTGGTGTTATTAAAACCTCTTTTGTATACCAATTTATTAAGTAATTTGATATTTTCTTCGTATTCTTTTCTTAGCTAATTGTCTTAACTAACTATAATAGTAAGAAAAGCAAGCAAATTAATACGATTGTTTTACTTACTTTAACAATTAATTGCTAGCAAATTAATTTTCTCTTTTTAGTAACTAACTTAAGAAACACTAATGTTTTAATTAATTAAAAGTTCCTTAAGTATTACAACTTAAAGTAATCGTACACAAAGAATTATAATCAACTAAAATAGCCATTAAATATACTAATTTAGCCATACTTTAATCAGCAAGTCTTCGTTAACATTAACCGCTTTAATAAGTTAATTATTAAGTCTTATTAGCTTGATGTAAAACAAAGAGATGCTCTCATAGACACAAATGACTATTATTAAAGGTAAGCTAAGCTGGTGATACTCGATGATTCTCTTAAGACAAAAGTCTTTGTACGACTCACAGTGGGTGCCTCGCTAACTCGACCCTTGAGCTTTGCTAGGGAAGTTAAAAAAGCGCCTACGTATTATAAAGGATTAATTAAACCCTTTAATATCCCGTGATTTGGAATCACTTCTTAAAAACAAAAAAGCTCGTAAAGCCTCCTCGGCGAATTACTAGCTAAAGGCGCTTATTACGAAGATCTTTCTTATATTGGCAGCAGCAATGTTTACCACGTACCTTCGACTTAGTAAATCTAAAAGAAATAAAGTAAAAACCTTTGTGACATTAGTATATAAGATCAACTAAAAGCTAACTCGTCGCTAGTGAGAGGCTCTAAATTAATTAAGTATTAAGCTTGTATCGATGAACGAAGATTGGTCCTTAGAAGAGGCCTTAAAGGCTAAATACACGCAAGACAACGAACTAATAAGCAAGAAGCTCTGGGCAAAGTATTAAAAGTATGCTCCTCTTTTCTTACGATAAGCCTCCAATAAGCTACTAGCGCATCGCCAGGATATAGACCACCAAATTAAGCTTACTAAGAAGAACAACTTATTCTTTAAACCTTTTTGGCGTATAATTAAAAAACAATTGTCAAAGATTAAGCGGTATATTATTAATAACTTACACAAAGGTTTTATTAAGCCCTTTAGCGCATTATACGCGGCCCTTATTCTTTTCGCTAAGAAAGCCAATGGCAATCTTCGGCTATGCGTTAACTACTAAAAGCTAAATGCTTTATTAAAGAAGAACTTGTACTCAATTCCTTTAATCGATGAAATAATAGCACATATTTGTAAGGTAAAAGTCTTTACAAAGCTTGATATTTAATAGGCTTTTCATTGCATTTATATGTCCCCTAAGAGCAAAGACTACATAACCTTTTGCACTTAATATAGCACGTACAAATATAGGGTTCTTTCTTTTAGCCTTACAAATAGCCTGGCGACTTTTTAGCAGTTTATTAACAACATCCTAATAAAGTACTTAAACAACTTTTGCGCGGCCTACATAAATAACATTTTTATATATTTATCAATCCCTAAGAAGCACAAAGCTTATGTTAAAAAGGTTATGACAATACTACAAGCACACAAACTTTAGGCTGATATTAAGAAGTCTAAGTTTAGCGTGCAAAAGATAAGATTCTTAGGATTTATTATTAAAGTTGATAGCATAAAAGTAAACTTAAAGAAAATTAGTGTAATTAAAAACTAGCAATACGCTAACAATATACAAGGTGTACAAAGCTACCTTGGCTTTTATAACTTTTATCACCAATTTATTAAAAACTATAATTGCATTACATAGCCTTTTATAATGCTCATTGAAAAGGATATTCCCTTTGTCTTTAACAGCGCTTGTAAGAATGCTTGGGAAACTCTCTAAGAAGCCCTCCAATTTACGCCAGTTCTTCGCCACTATGATATTATAAAGCAAACACAGCTAAAGACTAATTCCTCGAATGAAGTCGTCGTTGGAGTTTTATCCTAATTTCAAAAGAACAACACCTTTCACCTCGTAAAATACTTCTCTAAGACTATGATAAACCCCAAGCTTAACTACTCAATTTATAACAAAAAAATACTAGCGATTTTTCGATTATTTAAGCAATATTACTGTTGCAGGTTTAAGGTCACGGGATAGTCAGAAGGATGGATAACTGGATCATCCGCGCTAGTCAATAGCCGAGCCTACCTATAACTCCCCACATCTTCACTCCATAGCTTTTAATTGAAGAAAAAAAACCAACTCAATTAATGCTCTACTGCTTCTTAGCTGTATGTGAATATACCTTGCTACACATTATAATATTGCTTTATATTATTACTAAGCCTACATAGTAAAGAATAACAATTATGCGTATTATTTTGAGAAGAAAATAAAGTTCTCTTATACTAATAAGCATAAAGACTTCTTTAAGGCTAAGGCAAGCTATTTAGGGTGCATTGTGTATTAGAAAAGAATTGCCATAGTAGTCGTCATTTTGAAAACAAAAGAGCAGCTTTTAAAGCTTACTACTTTGCGAATCACAAAGCAAAAGAAATTAAGCCAACGAATAAATTATTTAAGGCTTATATTACGTATATGAATTTTTTTATAAAAACAAATTAAAACTAAACTTACATTAAGAATATATTTAATAATAATAGTAATAATACTTTATTAAATAATAATCAATTTATACATGGCAGCAATAATAAGAGCAATACAAGATTTGCACATTTTACGATTGTATTTACAATAAGCAGCGCTAAGTACAACGCACAAGAAGTCTTAGGGCAACTTAAATAACGCAAAGCTTATCATGTCTTGGCGTTAATAATCAAATTACTTTTATTTAATGCCTTCACTACGCAATAAACCAATCGATTTTTCCAAGGCCTGCTAATTAATATTAGCGCATTAAATCGCAACACAAAAGGCCTTAATTAACTCAAGGCCTTACAACAAATTTAAAATGTGAAGCTTAATACTACTTATTTGAGCCAAAGTTAAATTACATTTAAAGCTAGTTTAAAATCCTCGCTTAGCATTGCAATCGTTAAAACACTTGCAAGACTTATAAAGTTTATTATTATGAATACAAATATATTATTTTTAGTGTGCTTATAATAGTTTAACTAGCTAAATGCACACTACGACAACTTGCGCAATGTATTAATTTAAGAAAATAAAAAGCACTTAATTGTACGCAAAAAGAGGCACTTATAACTTCTTTTAAATAAAAACCAATTAACTATTAGAACTCTTTACTACTACGATTAATTTATGCTACTTCATAAAAACGAAAATTCAACGCCTTTATAAACGATTTAGACATCTTTTAGTGCGGCGTTTATAGCACTTGCTAAATTAAGCCAGCTATGAATCTAATTCCAATGTTATAAAGCAAGTTAAAGAAATATGCAAGTATTGCCAATTACATGCAAATGCTTTTTATTGCTTTAGGTTTAAATTGCAAAATAATACTAACTTTAATTACATAGTTTATATTAATATTGCGTAGTTTGAAGAAAGATATGCTTTTTATATTATTAATAAGACTACTAGCTTTAGTGCGGCGAAGTTTCTTTAAAAGGCTTTCGATTTGGCTATGTCTTGGAAAGTATTTAACATCTTTAAGTTTGTGTGAATAAATACTTATATTAAGCTACTTAACTTTACTATTTACAATTACAAAACCAATTTCAATTTTAAGGAGTTTTGGAGCTCGCTACAATTAGTGAAAAGTACGCTTAAACTTGTTTTTGTAAAGGCTTATTATTTAATTAATAAAGTAAAAAGATTAGGCTGCGGCATGAGTAACCCATGAGTAACCCAACCCAACCCGAAACATGAGTTGGGTAACCCAACCCAATTTGCTTATGAATTAAGTAACTCAATGAGTAGGTTGGGCACTTAATAAAAACCTAATAAAAACCTAATATATAAAAAGTATAAATATTAGTTTGTTATCTTATTAGAATTAGCTTATTGGTTATATTGGTTATATTGGTTATGTTATAGGCTGCGGCATAGGTAACTCAACTCAACTCGAAACTTGGGTTGGGCACCTAATGAGTGGGTTAAGCACCCAATGAAACCCTAATATATAATATAAGATTTAATTTAATTAAATCGTAATACAAAGCTAGTTTATATAACATATAAGTAATATAAGTAATATAAGTGTAAGTAAATGCAAACGAAGCTTAATGTATTAATTCATTTAAAAATAAGAAAGACTTTAAATATTATTTATTAATTTTTTTATTAATTATAAAACGGAACTTTAGATCGCAATATTGCAAGAGTTATTTATTTAAAGAGCAGTTCGCTGAAGGCACTAGTATACATTAAAGCTTTAAAAGAATTTTACGTCTTAGCTTCTTAATTATTTTCCTTAACATTTTCTTTATTTCCTTTATTTTCTTCATTATCTTTATTTTCTTTATTAGTAGCAGCCGCTTTCACTGCATTGTTTTGCTTTGATTAATGAATTTAAGAAGAAGTTGGTTTTGGCTTTAATTTTCTTAGCTTAATAGTAATTTGTTTTTTAAGCATTGTACTAAAAGCGCCACCAATGTTCGCCAGCTTTTTCGCTTCTAATTTGAATTGACCTTTAATTGGTGCATTTTTCATATTTTGATAAGCTTTAGGAGTATGTTGGTTCACAGGCCCTTGCATGCACGCACTTCAGCTAGGAGTGGGTTATGCGAGCCAAAGTTAAGAGGAGATCCATATTAGAGAGGGTTTGGTAGGGATTCGGTGCCCATTTGGTGGCGTTTTGTAGACTTATATAGTTAGACCTCCCTCATATTCTCTTAAATAAAACACAGATTTGAAACCACTATATTTTGACTCTATTGCTATACTCATATTTAAATATTTATATATGCGATGTGATATATAAACTGGTATTGCATTAATACTAATTAGTGGAAGCTTGTATTATTAACCTTACCACAAATAAAAAAGGTTTTAAATTATAAAGCAAAATTAATAATAGAACTTTAAATTACTTAATTGTATTTTTAAAGGGCCTTTTTTAACAGCCAAATTATTAAAAACTCGCTTAAAACTAACGTAATATTTAAAGAAAATTATAATAATACATAAATAATTACTTTATAAAGATTGTTAAGTTAATAATACTTAAAATCTAAAACTTTAAACCTTTTTAAAAACATATCTAAGAACTTATTAAATTAATTACAAATTACTTACGAAAGGTATACAAACAAATTATAAGATAATATGTTAATATTAAGAAAGACACTAAACCCAAATCTTATAGTAACTTTACTAAAAGAAACACTAGATTTTACGTTAGCTTTAAGACTAAATTTCTCTGCAAATTCTACGGCGTATTTATAAGAGTTTCAAACGAATTACTACGATAATTACATTAAAGGCAAATTTCTATTCTTTAAATTTTAAAAGTAATTTAAGGAATGAACATTAAAAGACTTTAATTTAATTAATATTATGAAGCGTACGTACCTTAAGGACGACTTGCGGGCCTTAGGTGTGTATGTGCGAAAAGCAACAAGACTGAGAACGGCAAATGCTTTGGCAAAGGTAATTAGAGCAAAGAAGAATAAGTAACCGGAAAACTAATAAAAAATGCAAGTACAAAACTACCTTGAATTAGTATTAAATTATACGCAGATTCTTATGGCTTGCAATTAACTTTTAGATTTGAAAACACTTAAGTCAAGTTAATTACTACTACTTTTTTCGTTTATATTAAAGAGTATAACTTTGTTTAAAAAAAATGTTCTCTTAAATAAAGTGAAAATTACACTAAGAGACGCAAAATTAAACGAATTTCTAAAAAGTTCTAATTCGAGAAATAATAATTCATTAAGCATATATAAGACAATGCTATTAATAGTCCTTAAAAGAAAGTTCTTATTTACCTTTAAGAGAGATTTTTTAGATTAGTTACCACTATAAGACTTACAAGCCCATATAATACCAAATTTAACTTTAATGCTTAGGGAACATTTGAAGAATAAAACATTACTACTATTCTTGAATCATAGGAATATTAAACTTCTTTTGAAATACTATTAAATGCTATGGCATGTCATGAAACTATTAATTTTAAATTAAGTAAAATTGTTAGTGAATCTTACTAAGATGTATAATAAGAACCTTTAATATAATAAAGGCAAGGATTATTTAAATAAGAAGCTTTATATTTTCGCCAACTTATGTTAGCAAGCCTTAGTTAAAATGATAATATAAAACCAAGCGTTTTCATTGATGCTACGAAATAGAACCAGTTTATATTATTATTAGTACTTATAAAATAAAGGGTACACTTTTAATAAGCTTGTATAAACAACTCGTAATTATTTTAAAATAAAGGATAAAGCCAACAAGTTCCTTAGCCAGTGATTTAACTTAATATTCTCGTTGTTTTAAATAAAGTTATATTAAAAGAGGAAGTTAATATTAACTTAATTAAAGAACTTCGCTAAAAAGCTTTAAAGTATAGAACTTAACTTAAAGAATAATAATATGCGAAACAACAAAACTCTTTGTAATAAGCTTGTATAAAAAGTATTAGGAAACTTACTCTTTAAGATGACCTTGCTTTGAGCACCTCTTACCTTTCTTATGCTAATAAACAACCTACGAGCCGCAATTAATATTAAAGCGGCACATAACTTAAGAGCAAGATTAGAAAGGTATTTTAAAATTGATAAGAATTGCAACCGATTTTATATTACTTATAAAACAGCTTATTACTTTAATTAATAAATGAAAATTTTAAGTGAAAATAAGCGTAAAAACAAATTTTAGCTTAAATCTAGTTACTTCGATTGTATTATTTGCAAGAAGATGGATTATTATAGTAGTTGTTATACTAAGAAGGAACAAATAGCATTTAAAGTCAGATACTTTGCGGCGCGCAAGGCTAAAGGTATAAAAGCCATAAATAGCAATTTCCGAAGTTACTTGGCATATACTAAGAAAGCTAAATTAAATTCGAACTAAAACTATATCTTATTTAGATATTATTTAGGTAATTACGAGAATAAGAATTTTAATACTTTAATAAATATTAATAATTTTTTAAAGAATTTAAAAGATAATAATAAAAATAGAATTACAAACTTTATAATTATATTTACAATAAGTAATGCGCGATATAATGCAAGAAAAGTAATAAGGCATTTGGAGGAGAGAAAGGCTACTTACGTATTAAAAAGCCAAATTAAGAAGTCTCTTTTTAAACAAGTTAACACAATATAGTAAATAAACCAATTTTTAAGGGCTTTTGATTAATACGAGAGCATCTAATAAAAATACCAGGGAACTTAACCAGTTACGAGCATTGCAGCGAATTTAAAATGTTAAGTTTGACACAAGTTAAGTGGGTCAAAGCCGGATTACATTTGGTGTTGGTTTACGGCTGTTTCTAAGGGTTGCTATAGTTAATACCCCCGCAGGCAAGATGGACTTCCAAATCGTGGATATGAATATCCCTTTTCTTATTTGCTTACAATAACTGGATTTTATAAATGCGTAGTATAATAACTTGCGTAATATTTTAATTTAGGGCGCTAAAAAGCACTTAATAGTGCGAAAGCATAAGTATTTATAGTTTCTTTTAATCCAATATTATTAGTTATTAAATACATTTATAAAAACGATAAATGCGTATTATTTTACTAAAACTAAGATATATTGGCTTCATAAGCGTTTTGAATATCTTTTAATACAATGTTTACAGCACTTGTTAAACTAAGCCAACTATGAGTATAATTTTAAGATTATGCTAAGAGTGAAGAAAATATGTAAGCATTACCAAAAACACGTAAACGCCTTATATCATTTTCAATTTAAGCTAAAAGACAACGTTAACTTTAATCATATGGTGTACATTAATATCGCGATATTTAAAGAACAATATGCTCTTTATATCGTGAACAAAGCAATAGGTTTTAGCGCTACGAAACTCCTTCGAAAAAAACCTAATTCCATTATAACTTAGGCTATCTTCAACGCATTTAAGTTAGCATAAATGAACACATACTTAGGGCCTTTTGATTTTATTGTGTACAACTATGGCATTAATTTTAATTCTAAGGAGTTTAGGAGCGCACTTAGATTTGTGGATAGTACTCTTAAGCTAGTACTTATAAGGGCGTACTATTTAATTGGTAAAGTGAAATAATATTATTGTTTATTACGCCGTGCGTATAAAATCATAACTAAAGAGCACCTTAATTTAAATAATAAGAATTAACTATAAATAGTAGTTAAAGTTGTAAATAATATAGCTGGCTCTAATGTGTTAATCTTTACGTTTCTCGTCTTCGAAGCATACCCTAGGATAACTGAAATGAATTCCCCAAATTTATTAGTTAAATAGCATGCGGCTATAATTAGGAAAATTATAAAGGAAATACAAAAGCTTTACGCTATTCGCAAAATTAATAATACGTTAGCTATATAAAATGACCTTAGTATTACTTATATTTACAATCTTCGTTTAAATAATTAAGTTTTAATACACTAAAAGAGCAAAAAATAAATAAAACCATACAATTTCTTAAAAATAAAGAAAAAATTATGCAAGATTAATATAAGAAATGGAAGAATACGTATATTTAAGTTAATAACAATTTAATTCTTTCAAACAAATAGCTTTAATGTTGAAAAATAAAAATAAAAATTACTAAAGAAAATCTCATTTTACTTACTAGGCGGAGGAAATTAAAATCGCATAATAATTAAAACTTCTTTAAATTTACCCTAAATTGTAATTAAATTCTCATATACTAAATACATTTTGAATTTGCTAATTATTAATAATAATTATAATGCGAAAGTATTTTTAATTAAGAAAAAGATAAGAAATTAAAAGTTGTTTATTAAACTTTGTGCAAAAGGGAAGATAATAGCGCTTGGCTTACTATTTTAGTAGTTCCAAAAGACGGAATATGAAGCACTTATTAAGAGAGAAGTCTTTATTCTTATTCATAAGAATAACCCTAAAGTAAGAGGCCACTGCATCTTTAAGTTAAGAATAGTAAACGAGATCAAGGGGAAAGAAATAACAACTTTATATAAGAAGTTTAAGCTCGTAATTTAATGCTTTAATAATAAAGGCAAAAAGAAGATTTTAACTTAGTCTTTAATAATCTAGTAGTTTAACTAATAATTACTCATATTTTTAGTTATTGCCGCAAAGCATACGAATCGCCTTCAAAATGAATTCAAATTTTATTTGGCTATACGAGATATTACCTAAGCTTATATTTAAGTAATAATTAAACTTTTTTAGGATATTTTTGCATAGTTACTTGAAGAAATTGCAAAGAAGTTTTCTTTTAATATTATATTTATAATAATGCTTTTATTATATGACATACTTAAGTCTAAAAATCATTAGTTTAATACATATTATAAACATCATATAAAAAGATTATAAATAAAAACATTAACGTACGACTTTTGCTTATTGATTAGCATTAAGAAGAGCTATAATTTTGAAGTCGTAAAAATGCAAATGAATAATACTTTAATTTTAAGTAACGAGGGGTTCTTAGCAAAAAAGCAAGATGCAATTGCTAAAGCCGGGTTTTTAATAAAGCCAATACAAGTGTTACTTCTTGCTAAAACCCTTACGTTTAATAAATGCACTATTACCATAAATGAGAACATATTATATATATTTTAAAAGAGCTAAGAAGCACGATTAGAGTTAATTGATATAACTAAAGAAAACTACAAGAAGGTTTATAAAGAGCAACGTGCTTGTGGAGCTTATCTCGCTATTATTTGTTAATTAAAAGCTATGTTTAATCTCTTAATAGCTGCGCAGCATCAAGATTTAATGAAAGAAGACGTGAAGGCCTTAACTCTATGTCTTAAATAACAAATAAATAATCTAAAGCGGAGTCTTTAATATATCCTAATAGATTTGCAATTTGCAAAGGTATACATCTTTATAAATAATTTGTTTGCTAACAATAAAAACCTAAGTTCTTAAATAGGTTTTGTATTAATAATTAGCATTAAAACGAAGGGGAATGCGCAGTTTACCCTAACTAGTAATATTATACATACAAGCTCTATTAAGCGCAAGAGAATTACTTATGCAATGCTTGCATCAAAGCTGTATGCCATGGTAGTTAGCATAAATATACTCGTCTCCGTGGCTACTATCATTAATATAGTAACTAACAAGCTTGGTATAGCACGCCTACTTATCGTCGTTTGCACGGATTCCCTGTTTCTCTACGAGTGTATCGTCAAGCTTGGTACAACGAAAGAAAAACGCCTAATAATTAATATTATGACAATTTATTAATTATACGAACGCAAAAAGCTAATGGAGATTTAATGAATTAATAATACTTGCAACTTTGCTAACGCTATGACAAAAGCTACTCCAAATAAGACTCTTTAGGATTTTATTAACACAAATACACTTACTATTAAAATAAAGAGCTGGGTTTAACAACTAAATGGAGATGATTTGGACTTATAACAAAGGAGATTTTATGCGCTCGCTAACTTTTTATTATATACATCTCATATATTTTATTTATACGTTTATTACTTGCGATTATTTTTATATTTAATTAATTTGCAAAAACAAGAACGCATTTTATTTCTTTCTAAACACTTTCTAATTCAAAGCACTAATAGGCGGCCTTGCAATAACACTTCAACAGGAATAAACTACTGGTTTTTACCACAAAGGGTTACTTCCGCTTTTTATTAGGCTTAGATAACTTTTGGGGCACTTTCGGGCGGGAACCGGGCACTATCATTGGGCTAGTTACGTTTTTCTTTGCACCTTAGATTTTCTATAGCTGTACGTCATGTTATTTCTTTTACCTTGCGCTAATTACGTTCATAGTATTAGAAATATACCTTTCCAAAAGAGTTTTTGCCTGTGTTGGTCCACAGGCCCTTGCATGCACGCACTTCAGCTAAGAGTGGGTTATGCGAGCCAAAGTCAGGGGGAGATCTATACCAAAGGGAATTCGGCAGGAGTTCGGTGCCCATTCGGTGGCGTTTCGTAAACCTATATAATCAAACCTTTCTCATACTTTCTTAAATAAAACACAAATTTAAAACCACTATATTTTGACTCTATCGCTATACCCGTATTTAAATATTCATATATGCGGCGTGGTATATGAACCGGTACTGCATCGACAAAGTACCAAGCATAAAGGCGATTCTTTTAATAAGATAACTATCTTTGACTTAAATAGTAACTTGCTTACTATGAATCGAGGCAAGGTTACACACTACTTTAATTTAGTAAAAAAATCAGTAAATAATTAGGATTACTTACTTTTAAGATAACGAATAAGAAAAGCCTTGGCAGATTTTTGCAAAGCTTTGATTGCTAAAGATTAAAATTTAAAATTAAACTTGTAACTTTAGGCAATCTTACGAACAAATCGTTGGAATAACGTAAATGGAATAAGGAAATTAATAGAAGCCTGAAGCTTTTGAATCTCCTTGAGCGCAGCATCTTAAAATGTTAATAAATTTCTACTAATTTTTTTATTAATTACTTACAATTAAGGCGGGCTCTTTTCTTGATTGAAGGAATAGGCAAGTTAGTGCTGCTTTTTACAGCAGTCTTAGTAGCAATTTCTTTTAAGCGAGATGTCTTCTTCGAGGTTTTAGTAGTAGTCTTGGTAGTAGTCTTCTTCTTCGGCTCTTTTCTAGCTTTGGTAGCTTTGGATGTGCTAGCACTACCGCGAAGCGAAACAATTGAGGAGGCTGGTTGAAGAGGATTTCGAGGGGTTTGGGCTTTTAAAGGTCTACTGCTAACTTTTTTTTTGAACATTCATTTTAAATGTTCTAATGCTATTGTACATAATTAATAATTGTATAAATTAGGAAATAGAATACTTATAAGAACTTAAAGTTTTAAAATTTAAGATGTTTTTATTTCTTTGCGGTTTAGAACTAAGAAAAAAAATTAGTAAAAAAATTAGTAAAAATGAAATATATACCCTAAAGCAAGACTTATCAAACCACTAGTAGAGTTAGTACCTTCTTCGAAGATATTATGACCACTTTGAAAAGAGACCACTAATGATCTTGAAGTAGTAGGACATGCCAGACCTTTAGCATTATCAAAGATATTATTATTTATGTTATTACTATTGTAGTTGTTCTTAAGGGTCATTTTGGTGATCGCAGCCTTATTGTCTTCCTTTATAAACATATGTTAACATAATAATACATAAATTATATAAAAGAATACTACTTACTAATTTAACGATACTTTAATAGTTGCTTATTATTTGACTTCTCGGAACTACTAGAATTATTACCAGAAGCATTAGGATTAGAAACCTTTCGTACTAGAGATGACGACGATGAGACTAAAGAAGGCCTGTTATCTCGATTAGTAAAAAAATTAGTAAATATTAAGTTCAAGAGCTTACATGATTAGTGTTTCGATGACTTGGTTTAAAGTTGTAGGTATGAAGAAGTGATGTGTTATGTAAAGGAATTGTAAAGTAAGGTAAGGTGGCCTTGCTAGTTGATTAAGCAACTACGCTAGCCTGGTGACGTTATTAAGCTAGCACTTAATAACCTATTAAAAGGTGAGGAAAATTTTTCACTTAAACAACCACTTTTTATTAATAAAAAAAATCAACACTTTGAAATTTTTTAAGTATAGTCCTTTTGCTTTTACTAATATCTTTACTAATTTATTTTATAAAGATGAATAAGTTGCAGTCTGATATAAGCAAGTTGCTAAGGCAAGAAACTCACATAACACTAGATATTGAAATAAAGAATGAAAATATTAAAAAAGAGATATTAAATATAAGTGAACTAGTAAGTCTTTTATCTTATTTACTAATTTATTTACTAATTATATGCAGTTTGGCTTAGCGAAGCGAAAAAGAGGTTGGCAGCCAAGAGATTCTACTACGCTTTCCACGAACTCAAACACCATCAAGGCGAGAAAACGCGTAGCTAAGATCAAATCAAATCTAGATGCCAACTAAGTTCTTATTACAAAATGAAAAGCCATTAATTAAGCTGCGATTACTACTAAGTATAAGAAGTTGAAAGCAACTTCAGAGTGGGGTGCTGCTTCAGGCTCAAAGAGGGATTTATTAAAGAAGAGATCGAGAAATAAGGTGATGATTAATTTATATGTATAGCAATTCTTACTAATTTCTTTACTAATCTAATACAGGCAACGATTAGAACGAGATGCAGCAAGTAAAATTGCTAGCATTGAATATGAGCGAATTGGTAATAAATACCTTCCAAAGCTTGCCCCTGACGAAGATTTCGAGGACTGCGAATATGCTAGCGAGGATGATCTCCAATTCGAAGCAATGTACTAAGAAGATGATCAACAAGAAACAAAAGCTATGCTTTCATTAAAGTCCTTGAAAATTCAAAAAGGCAAAACAACAAAATGCTTCGTAATAAGCTTATGCAAAAAGTATCAAAAAACTTACTTTTTAAAATGGCTTTATTTAAGGCACCTTTTACTTTCTTTACGTTAATAAACAATCTTCAAGTTGCTATTAGTGTTAAGATTGCTCATAAGTTGAAATCGCGAAGGCACTTTGAATTTAATTTAAGTTGCCACTAGTCTTATGCCATCGAAGAAGCAGCACACTACTTTAATTGCAAAATGAAATTTTCAAATGAAAACAAGCGTAGAAATAAATTCCAGCTTAAGCTAAGCTATATAAGTTGTATTATTTGCAAGAAAATGAATTGCTATAGTAGTCGTTACTTTAAGGAGAAATAAACAGCATTTAAGGCTAGGTACTTCGCGGCGCGCAAGGCTAAAGAAATGAAGGCCACGAATAAGACCTTTAAGAGCTACTTAGCTTATGCTGAGGAAGTTAACTTCAATTTGGATTAGAACCAAATCACATTTGAACACTATTTGAAAGATTACGAGAATACGAATTTAAACACCTTAATAAATATTAAGGGCTTATTAAAGGATTTTAATAATAATAAAAGCAATAAAATTGCAAACTTTACGATTATATTTATAATAAGTAACGCGCGATATAATGCGCAAGAAGTTATGAAGCAACTTAAGAAGAGAAAGGTTATATATATTTTGAAAAGCAAAATCAAAAAGCTTGCTTTTAGCAAGGCTTATACCACGCAATAAATAAACCAATTCTTTTAAGGCTTATTAATTAATATAAAAGCATTAAATAAGAATATTAGAGGACTTAATTAATTATGAGTATTACAATGAATTCAAAATGTTAAGTTTAATATTAGTTAAGCGAGCTAAAGCCGAATTACATTTGAAGCAGGTTCGCGATTATCTTTAGGGGTTGCTACAATTAATACCTTAGCTAAAGAAATGAACTTTCAAATCGTAAACATAGATATTTCATTTTTGGTTTGCTTATAGTAGTTAAATGCGTTAGATGTGCATTATAATAACTTACGCAATATTTTGATTTAAAGCAATAAAAAGCACTTAATTGTGTAAAAGCATAGGCATTTATAGCTTCTTTTGAATTAACATTGTTAATTACTAAATACTTTTATAAGACTAATAAATGCGTGCTACTTAATCAAATTAGAAATACATTGGCTTTATAAGTGTTTTGAATACTCTTCAGTGAAACGTTTATAACACCTACTAAATTAAGCTAATTATAAGCATGATTTGAAAATCATATTAAAAGTTAAGAAAATGTGTAAGCACTATTAAAAATACGCAAACGCTTTGCATAAATTTTGCTTTAAGTTAAAAGATAATATAAACTTTAATTATATAGTTTACGTTAATATAGGGATGTTTAGTAAGTAGTACGCACTTTACATTGTAAATAAAGCAACTAGTTTTAATGTGGCGAAACTACTTTGAAAGATGCTTAGTTTAGTAACGGCTTCGACTACTTTCAACGCATTTAAATTAATATAATTAAACACATATTTTAAGCCGCTTAACTTCGTAGTGTATAATTATAAAATCTGTTGGTTCGCTGAGCCTCTTCATGCATCCTGCCCGGGGATCCCCTTGTAAAGGGGTTTCAGACTACTTTCGGCCCCTTATATAGACCTACCTTCGCCCTCTTTTAAAGAAGGCAAACACTTTGAATACAATTATTTTTGATTGTTTCACTTTATGATTTGATATATTAATATATCTTATGAGCTCTTACCGGTACTACACCAACATTAATCAGTGGTTTATTGTACGCTAATATCATAAATAGCAAGGTTACAAACTGAAGAGTTAACTCTTAATAATACGAGAAGCACTTTGTTGTTACTTCTCCGGCTTCTTCTTATTTTAGCTTCAACTTGACAAAGTACTTAGGTACTTCTTCTTCGGCCGCAAAACAATTAACTTGAGTATCTCGACTATTAACTACTATCTTAAAGGCAAAACCTTCATTTGAAGCGCTAATTGTTAGTAACTTATTAATTTTAGGTATATTACCTTCGACACAACAAATAGAAACTTACTTGCGTTTTATTACGCATAATAATTACAATAATTACTCAACGACAACTATTAAGACCTAACCTTTATTTAAAGCGTTAATTATTAGCAACTTATTAATTTTAAGTATATCATCTTCGACACAACAAATAAGAACCTACCTGCGTTTCATTACGCATAATAATTACGATAGTTACTTAACGATAACTATTAAGACTTAACTTGAAACTAAATCGCTGAATTACTTAAGTATTTCCTCGATATACTTATGAATTAACTTCGAATTATGCCGAATTATGAAGATGAAGTATTAAGGACAGCTCTTATTACAAAAAAAGCTATAACTCAATCAACTCAAGCGCAATCTACGAACCTCCTTGCGAACCTTAGCGCATACGTTACCAATTTCCAAAAGCTTTGCAATAGCAAGCACTTAACTAAGACCTTGTTTATCGACTTCTGGGAATATTTCAATGAGTGAATTCTTGACACTTGAAAATAACTCAACAAGAAGAACCAAGTGAAGCTGCAAGATGACCTTCGATTTTGCGGAGTCTACGTACAATGTGGAAAAGAAATTGCTATTACACAAGCTCTTGCAAATGCTATCAAAGCAACGAAGAATAATTGGCCGCAAGATAAGCTTGAACTATAGCAACGCAAATACGGCACCAAATGGACTTTGAAACGCCCGCGAATCACCCCTGCGCTTGCACAGCCTACATAACCTGCGCAACCCGCGAAATATTCACAACTTACAAAAGCTATAACTAAGCTTGCAATTTAATAAAGTAAAGAATCGCTAAAGATTATAAGTCCTAAATTGCAAGCTTTACTCGACTTGATTTCATATCGCGACTCGCTTAGCCGCCATACCCTTACGAGAGTTAACACTGCGCATAATTAAGCTATTGCATCATCACTTGTTTAATTTAAATGAAGACCAAATTACTACGTACTCCTTAATCCCACGCCAATGCCGCCGCTACAACCAAGAGACGGCTCACTGCCACCATTCAACTCACCCCAAACTCTTATTAAACCACCCACAAAGCCAATTTAGTCATTATGATATATTATAAATTCATTAACCTTAGACCAGGCAAAATCATTAGTAAACCTTATTAAGGTGTACACCAAGAAGCTCCAATACAGCGAAGGCAAGGATCACTTAAATGAGAAATTCCACATCTTTGCCAACTTATATTAACGAGTATTAGTTAAGACTACAATTTAGCACTAGGTCTTCTCATTAATACTTCGAAACAAAGCCAATTTGTACTACTACTAGTACCTTTAGAACAAGAGGTACACTTTTCAAGAGCTTATTACGACTACGCGAAGCAACTTCGAGACTAAAGAACATGCGAATCGGTTCCTCAGCCGCTGGTTTAGCTTAACCTTTACTGCATTTTGGAAAGAAGAGAACTATTGGTACAACAAGCCTATTGAGGCTCAATTAGAAGCCTACGCTTGAGAGCTTTAGAGTTTACAACTGGGTCTTAAAGACGACAATATACGAAACAATAAGACTCTTCGGGATAGGCTTTTACAAGGCGTTTTCGGGAACAAGATCTTCAACATGACCCTATTTAATCCTTCGCCTACCTTCCCAGCGCTACTTAATAGCCTTTGGGCTGTAGTTAGCATTACTCGAACCATTATGGATAATGAAAACCAAGTACCTGCCAACCAGCGCTAATTCAGGCCAATTACAAACCCGTTATGTACAAATGTACAAGTTATTATTATACTTACTTATAGTTTTTCTTCTTCTTCTTCTTCTTCTTTTTCTTTGAACACTTCTTTGTCACTTAATAATATCTTCACACTTACCTTATGTATTTGCTTAATCTTTAAGACAATTGTACGCTTTTTACTTGGTTTTATTTTGCACTATTTGGCTTTTGCGAACTTCTACGCATTAAAAATCCACAGTCTTTTCAAAAGAAAGTATTACTGGTATTGATTCGCTAAGCCTCTTTATGCATTCTGCCCGGGGATCCCCTTGTAAAAGGGTTTTAGACTACTTTTGGCCCCTTATATAGACCTACCTTCGCCCTCTTTTAGAGAAGGCAAACACCTTGAATACAACCATTTTTGATTGTCTCACTTTATGATTTGATATATCGATATATCTTGTGAGCCCTTACCGGTACTGCATCAACAAAATCAACTTGAATTTAAAGAAATTTCGAAGTGCCTTTAAATTTGTGAGTAGCACTTTTAAGCTGATACTAGTAGAAGCACACTATTTAATTAGTAAAGTAGAGCGCTATTATTGATTACTTCGCTGTGCTTATGAAATTATTACCAAAAAGCACTTTAAATTAAGTAACGAAGAGAAACTGCAAATGGTAGTTAAAGTAGTAAATAACACAACTGGCCTTAATGAATTAATTCTTATATTGCTTATATTTAAAGCATACCTTAGGTTAACAAAACTAAACCCCTCAAATTCATTAGTTAAGCAAAAAGCAGCTACGATAAAAAAAGCTAAAAAAAAAGTACAAAAAGTTAATACTACTTACAAGATTAATAATACGTTAGTTACCCAAAATGGCCTTAAAACTACTTATATTTATAATCTTTATATTATGAACTTGATTTTAGTACATTAAAAAAACAAAGGGTAAATAAAACCTTACGATTTCTTAGGCATAAAAGGCGAATTATATTAAGTTAACATAAGAAATAAATAAGTATAAATATTCAAATTAATAATAGTTTACTTCTTTAAAATAAATACCTTTAGTATTAAATAACAAAAAGAAAACTTACTAAAGAATATTTATAAGACTTATTTAAGATTCTTAGTTAAAAACTTTATTAAAATAGCATTAAATTCACTTCAAATTGCTATTAAAATTTCATATACGAAACACATCTTAAACTTACTAACTATTAATAATAATTACAATGCCAAAGTATTTTTAACTAAGAAGAAAACTAAGAATTAAAAGCTATTAATTAAACTTTGTACTAAGGGAAAAATTACAACACTAAAATTATTATTTTAGTAGTTTCGAAAAACAAAATATAAATCACTTATTAAGAGAAGTGTTTTTGTGCTTATTTATAAGAACAACCTTAAAGTAAGAGATTATTATATTTTTAAGTTAAGAATAATAAATAAAATTAAAAGCAAGAAAACTTTAGCTTTATATAAGAAGTTAAGATTAGTAATTTAATACTTTAATAATAAAAAGAAAAAAGAGATTTTAACTTAGTTTTTAATAATTTAATGATTTAATTAGCAATTGCTTATATTTTTGGCTGTTATTATTAAGCATTTAAATTGCTTTTAAAACTAGTTTAAGTCTCATTTGGTTATTAGGGACATTACTTAAGCTTATGTTTAAGTGGAGACAAGGCTTCTTCGAGACATTTTTGCATGACCATTGAAAGAAATTGCAAGAGATTTTTCTCTTGGCATAGTATTTATAATAATACTACTATTATATAATATATTTAAGTTTAAAAACTATTGGTTTAATACATATTATAAATATTATGTAAAGAACTTATAAATAAAGACTTTAATATACGACTTATGCTTGCTAATTAGCACTAAGAAAAGCTATGAATTTAAAGTTATAAGTATGCAAATAAATAATACTTTGATTTTGGGGAATAAGAACTTCTTAGTAAGGAAGCAAAATAAGATTATTAAGGCCAGTTTTTTAATAAAGCTAATATAAGTACTACTTCTTACTAAAACTATTACGTTTAATAAGTATACTATTATTATAAATAAAAATAACCTTTACATATTTTAGAAAAATTAAGAAGTAAGGCTAAAGCTAATTAACGCAAGAAAAAAGAATTATAAGAAGAATTATAAGAAGCAATATACTCGTAAAGCTTATCTTACTATTATTTGTTAGTTAAAAGCAACTTTTAACCTCTTAGTCGTAGTGTAGCACTAGGATTCAATGAAAAATAACATTAAAGTCTTAAACTTACGTTTGAAATAGCAAATGAATAACATAAATAAGGCTTTTTGCTATATTTTAATAAACTTCCGCTTTGCAAAGGTTTATGTGTTTGTTAACGAATTTTTTGCTAATAATAAAAACTTAAGTTCATAAATAAGTTTTGTATTAGTAATTAAAATTAAAACAAAGGAAAATGCGCAATTTATTATTTCTAGTAATATTATGCATATTAGCTTCACTAAATGCAAAAGAATTACTTGTGTTGTGCTAGCGTTAAAGCTATATACTATGATAACTAGCATCGATATACTAATTTTCATTACCACTATTATAAATATAATAACAAATAAGCTTGGCATTTTACATTTATTAATTATTATTTGCATGGATTCTTTGTTGCTTTATGAATATATCGTTAAGCTTGGTACGACGAAGAAAAAGCGCTTAATGATTAATATTATGGCAATTTGTTAATCATACGAGCGCAAAGAACTAACGGAGATTCAATGAATCAATGGTGCTTGCAACCCTACTAATGCTATGACAAAAGCTACCCTTAATAAAGCTCCTTAGGGGTTTATTAACACAAACACACTTACTATTAAGATAAAAGATTAGGTTCAAAGACCAACCGGAGCCAATTTGGCTTAGTAACGAAAGGGTTTTCAAGACTTATATTTCTGTTGATTGCACTATGTTACCTAAAGCTCTCGCAATAAGTAACAACTTAGTTAATTGTGATGAGATTCGATATACACGATGCAAAGCTTTGGTTGCAGGTATGTATTTTGTTCAAGTCTAAGGAGCTACTCTAAGGTGTCGATGAGAGCTCTATATAAGAGGCTCTCATCGTGGGCTAGTCCCAAAGTGGCTAGCGTCGAGTGCTCCTATTCGCTTCCTGCGTCTTGCAACCCTTGTTTTTGCCCGTTCTTCGTATTCACGTAAATCCGTCGATTACATGAATATTATTATTCACACAATTTCATTTGTTTATTTCTTTATAATACTCATTTTATTACGTTTATTACTTGCAATTATTTTTTCTTAAAGCATAATGCGAGGGCAGCAACAATCATAATTTATTCTTAAAATCCCTTTAATTTAAAGCACCAATAAGTAGCATTGCAATAATACTTTAATAAAGACAAACTACTGGTTTTATTATAAAAGATTACTTTTGCATAGTAGTATAAAGAGGGTACCGCTACGAAGAATTGCTATAAAGCCAGTTTAAAACAGGGCCGAATACCCTACGAATAGATGTTTGGAAGATCATTCTTTTTCCCCGCGCCATTTTGGCGACTTCGGCGAAGACGCTTGGTGGGTGGTTTCTTCCCACCATTAACCTCCTCTTTACCACGCTTGGCGGCAGCCGAAGAGGCGATGATAAGAAGCTGGTTTAAGACCAGCATCGTTTCCTTAGTTACATATTAGCCAAAAGAATAAAGCTTCGCGAAGGCAAAAGAAATAAGGAAATAACATAAGAAAACGAAAGAAACCTATTATAATTATACTAGCTAAGCTAGCGATTTCTTGGCGCATAGCGCAAGTTTCCTTTAATAAAGCCAACAACAACTCCTTAGAAGTCTTAGGTGCGCTAGTAGTGGCGATTATTAATACCAAGTTAATTAATTTAATAATAGTAATAATAGCTTTTTAATTTTTAACTGCGATCGCAGCAACTAAGCGAAGGTATTCTTCTTAAATAAACCAAGGGATTTATTACACAAAATTAGCTAGTAACTTAGAGGGGTTTTGCTGGTGATTTAAATACAATTTAAATAAGGAAAAGAAATGGGGATTACTTACTAGGTTGCACTAGGACTTCTTCTCCGCGCAATATGCGCACTTCTTGCTCTTTAGGTTATTAAAGAAGCAATTATAAGACGAAATCTTCGCATGAAGCCAAACGCATTAAATGTAGTATTAATAATATACGACGTTAAGGGCTCTTGTGGGAATAATTGCAAGTACTAATACGATTAATACACTATTATGCCGCTAAATTACTACCAAAGTGTATACTTACTTTTAAGTTGGTTATTTGATTTAATATAATTTATCGTAACTTGTTAATTTGGGGCCATGTTAAGTTAAGTAAGGCAATTCCAAAAGAGGCATATACGTACGATGTGTGTGTGTGTTGGCAGAAGGAAAGAAAACCTTAGTTCTGGGGGAGTCTTACACACATATATATATATATACTTAACTCATGAACAATATCAAGCTTGGAGAATGTTGTTGACAGCTCTTGCTTAGCTATTCTGGCATCCCTCGCTAGAGCTCTACGTATTATCGCACGCCGGCGAGCCTCAGTCAATACCAACACAAACATACGAAACATTCTTATATCACTATACCTATTTCGGTACCTTTTCGAATCACTTTTAGGCCGAAGTTATATATTGCAACCACTTAGTTATTCTTTGGGTCTTGGCACTTAATTATCTTTTTGATTTATTTGTTTATTTTCTATTTAGTTCTTTATTTACTTGCTTTTACTATGTTAGAATATGTCTTTTCAAAAGAAGTTTTGCTTGTGTTGGTTCACAGGCCCTTGCAAGAACGTACTTTCTCTAGGACCAAGAATTGGGCTAAGACCAAGAGGTTATATCCTTGCTAAACTAGTGTTAATAAGGGTTCGTACTGGGTTTAGTAGTTTTCCAAGCTCCTATATATACTAGCTATTCTTGCGCTCTTTTTAATAAGACACAAATTTTATAACTTATACTTTGAACTTTATTATTATATTTGCATTGGAATATATTCACACATGCGGCGTGGTACATGAATCGATACTGCATCGACAAAACTAGTAATTTAATGCTTTAATAGTAAGAAAAAGTAGGAAATCTTAACTTAGTTTCTAACAATTCAAAGGTTAAGCTAATAATTACTTATTTTTTTGGCCGCGATTATTACATATTCAAATTACCCCTAAAGCAAATCTAAGTTAAGGTTAGTAATTTAAAACATTACTTAAGCTTATATACAAGTAGTTACTAAGCTTCTACGAGGCATATTTGTATGACCACTAAAAGAGATTGCAAACAAATTCGCTAAAAGCATTATATTTATAATTGTGCTTTCGCTGTATAATATATCAAAGTTAAGAAATTATTAGTTTAATACATATTATAAGCACTATGTAAAGAAACTATAAATAAAGACTTTTACTTATAACCCCTGCTTATTAATTACAACTAAGAATAGCTAAGAGTTTAAAATAATAAGAATGCAAACCAACAATACATTAATTCTTAAGAACAATAACTTTTTGGCCTAAGAGTAGTAGCATATTATTAATACCGAATTTTTAACTAAGCTAATACAAGTTCTTAACGCTTTCAAACTTCTTACATTTAATAAGTGCATTATTACTAAGAACGAAAATGACTTGTATATATTGCAAAAAAGATAAAAGGCGCGCTTAAGGCTAATTGATATTGCTAAAAACAATTATAAGAAGACTTACATAAAACAACGCGCTCGTGAAGCTTATATTGCAACTATTTGTTAGCTAAAGGCCGCATTTAATCTTTTTATAGCAACTTAATATTAAGACCTTACGATAAAATAGGTTAAGGCTTTTAATTTACGTATTTAATAATAAATGAACAATCTTCAAAAGAAATTATAATATACTCTAATTAATCTTTGTAACGCTAAGGTTTACGTTTTTATAAACGAATTCTTTGCTAATAATAAAGACTTAAGTTTTTAAATTAGTTTTGTAATTGTTATTAAAATCAAAACGGAAAGGATTTAAAAAAAAAACTTAAAAGCGAATTAAAGAATATGAAATTTGATTTTTACGACAACATTGTTTATATTAGCTTAATAAAATGCAAAAGAGTTATTAAAGCCGTGCTCGCTTTGAAACTATACGCTATGATAGTTGGCGTAGATATATTAATTTTTATAATAATAATCGTTAATTAAGTCACTAATAAGCTGGGCATTTCTCAGTTGTCAATTGTTATTTGTACAAACTTGCTTTTGTTATACAAGTGCATTATTAAACTTGGCACTACTAAGGAAAAACATTTGATAATTAATATAATATTAATTCACTAGTTAATCCAATAATAAAAGCTTACAAAGATGCGATAAATTAATAGGAATTAAAACCTGGCAAACGCTATAATAAAGAGTAATTTAAATAAGGCTTTTTAATAGTTAATTAACACAAATCGCCTAACGATTAAAATAGAGGGTTAAGTTTAGCGGCTTATTGAAGATAATTTGAACTAATAACAAAGAGGTGTTAAGTTTAAAGTTTTTTTATTTATGTTTTGTACTTATTGTTTTATACTTATTTTACTACTTTTCTTTATGTTTATTTAAAAAGCAAAGAGATAAAAGCGCAATTGGATTTTCTTAAGAACTATTCTTTGATTTAAGGTACTACTGCATTTCCTTAAGAGAGACTATATGAATTGGTGAAAATAAGCTTCTCGTTTGGTGAGCCAGGCTTAGCACCTTTTCTCTTCTTCCTCGCGCCATAGTGGCGTCTCTTCACAGCAAAGGCAAGACTATTATTAGCACCATTAGCGAAAGTCTTACGCTTAGCACTACTACGATAATTCAAACGATTAATAATCGCTACAATTTTACTAGTTTTAAGAACTAGTTCTTATAAAGTTAAATTAGTTATAATAAAGTTTTTAATACAAATTGAAAAAGTACTTACTACTTAACTTTTCGCTAATTAACGAATTTCACCTTGCAAAGCTTAAGTCTTCTTTAACAAAGCTAAAGCCAATGAATACATTCTTAGTCTTTAGTGCTTTCGCTAAAGCAATTAATAAAACCGCAGCTATCTTCTTTGCGGTAGTAAAAATGATAGTAAGCTTAATGATATTTTTACCCTTGTTAAGAATAGCACAAATAACTGCTTTCAAAGCAGCGAACTTTAAGCCAATAAATCAAGGCAGCTACATACAAATTAGCTACGATACACGTACAAACTTAATTTAATATTACAAATAAAATATAAAGAAAAATAAGAATTAAAAAGATATTAATTTTTTACTTATAAAAAAGCACAACTTTTTTTGCATAGCGTAATAACTACATTTCTTTAAATTAAGATTGTTAAAGTTACACTCGTGAAATGAGTTGGCACTTAAAGCTCGAATACACTGCACGCAGTATACTCAATGCGCAGCCTTAAGGGCGTTGAAAGAAGTTGAAATAAGCACTATTTAATTATTAGCTTATTATTACTACACCAAAATAACTCCAAGTTAATTTCCTTACTTTTAATTGCTATTATTGTAATTATTATTTTGCAAGGCTATTAATAAAATCTTAATAAGGTAAATTTAATATACTTATAATATTAAAGAAAAAAAGTTACTAAAAAAGAAATAATTTTTTAAGGAGATTTTTAGTTATATATAAGTGGTTTAATAATAGCAAATACTTTAGGTAAGCAATTTCCAATTTAGCAAGACTTGCAAACCAGCTCGCTTAGCTACTATTATTTATTAACAGCCTTAAAATATCATTTTTTCGCATCTTTAAATTACTTACAAAACTAAACCAACGTTCTTTTGTTTGCTTAAGTAGTTGAGGATTTTGTAGTTATTTGGTTTTTTATTACTTTAACGTTTTTTTATACTTTTTTATTTAATAGTTTTTTTCTTAGTATATTATATTCTTTACTTATATTAGTATTACTTTTCTTTTTGCGTACTCTTTACAACTATTAAAAAAGCATGTTTTTTTAAAGAAAGTATTACTAGTGTTAGTACGCAAGAAATTGCTTATGCTAAGGTTCTTTAAAAGTAGGCTTAAGGCAATACAAACTTGTTTCAAATCTTCTTTAAAAAAATATACATATATATATAAACTACCTTTAGTACTTCTTAGAAAAACCAAACTTTACAATTATATTATACTTTTAATTGATTATTTTATTATACTTTAATGTATTTAATATATCAAATAAGCGTTCAATACTTTTTTACCGATACTACACTAACACTTTTGTTTTGGTGCTAATTACTAATACAAAATTTATTTGTGAACTTAAGTCTTTGTTGCATATTATTATTTTTTAAGCTTAACTGTGACGATCGAAAGCGCTCAAAGCCTCATTTCCGGCATCTTGGCTTGGCTGAGCTTACCGAGATTAAACGACCTCATGGCGTCCCTTTGTATATAGAGACCAATGCTCCTAACCTTCTTTCCTTCGTAGTTATAGATTCTAAGGTAGTCTTGTTATCTTCACAAAACTCTTGTTGTAATGTAAGGCCGCAATCACACGTAATTACTGTTTTTCTAAAGTAAGCGTTACATTATTTATAACTCTTTTCTAACTCATTTAAAAAGACAGTAAACATCCCCCTCTCAAATTCCCTTGTGAGTAGTTACTACGAAACCAGCTCTTTATAAGGAAGGCCTATATTAAGCATCGTTTCAACAAATAGTATTAAATTAACCTACATCAAATTAAAAGGCAATACAAACTTTAGCCCCTTAATCCTTTTTTTGCATCCCTTATTACTTCCTTTACAACACAACAAACCCGTAGAAACAACTAACTTCTCTTCTTTAGACCTTTATTTCCCAATTAATAAGCTAAATCAAAGGTTATCCCTTTAGTAGAATAATTCTTTAAAGACGCTAATATATTGTTTGCTTTTTCCTTCGTATATTCCATTGGTGATTCCAATGCCAACTCTTTTGCCAACATACTTATAGTAATACTTACAAGAGAGACTAATATGAAAAAGCGATTTCGCGTCTTAGAGGAACAGTTAGCTACGACTTGTGCTGAGGCAGATTGGCATTAAGCCGAATTAGCGCAGTTGAGAGAGGCCCTCCGGCAATAACAACCATACGAAGTGCTTCCCGCACACAGCTCCGCCAGCAAATTTGTAACCTTTTAAAGTAACGGCTTTTTCCTTTATTATACCATTAAGGAAACTTTTGCCTTCAAGTCCCCTAAAGACAAAGGCAAGGCACGGCGTGCTTTTACACTTAGTTCTAGTGAAAAACTAAATAATGAGGATAATGATGATAGAAATAATTACTATAAATACTATACTTTGCATTATTAAAACCCTTACCGTTTCTTCTCTCGTTTCTTTGCAATGTTAATTACTACTTGCATTAAAAAGATCTCTAACCTTTTGATTAAGCTCACTAATGGCATTAACTACAACCCCCTTTTTTGGTGTGTGCAAGTAGCGCACTTTTTAAATTATTACAAGTTATACTTTATTAATAATAAACACATAATAAATTGGCTTTTTATACAAACAAATGAAATAACTTATATATTTTTTAAAACCCTTTTTTGTAAAACTAGAGCTTAATGTTAATGAAACGGAAACAAACACTTTTAACTTAATTAAGTAGCTAGTTTTATTTTTATTAAACCCCCATGAGAAACAGACCGCTTGAAATAATTACCTTAAGTTAAAGATGGGCCTTAAGAACACCTTTTGGGAGTTTTACTACTAGTTCCGAACCCTGGCTCAAAAGGCTAGCATTAGGGATTAGGCTATTCTTAAGATGGACTTAAAAAACAAGCTACAACTACGCTTACGCAAAAAGCTATTTATTAAGTTTAATAAATTAAGGACTTTAAGTGAGTATATAACTACTGTTCAAACTGAAGATTAGAGACAAATCATAAAGCGTACTTATTACACTAGCTAATTCAAGTCTTCAAAAGTAAAGTTAAACTCCTCTTAGCACTAAGCCAAAGATTTACCTTAAGAAAAAAACGTTCTTATATATGCGTTTGCACTTGCAAACCAATTTAGTTTAATATCATTAACTTATGATAAAACTTAAGAGAAATTAACGCAATTCTTAAGTTTTTAATATTTTGCATAAGCCAATACACCTTGTGCTTATATACTAATAAATACCCCTTAGTATGTCACGGTCGCAATGTTCATTCGATGCAAATACTAGGTGTACGAGATTAATCTTAGATGATCAAGAAGTAGATGTATCACGTACAGTTAAAGATAGTAATTAAGTATAAGTAAAAATACTATTTTAAGTTGAGCACAAAGCTCTTATCTAATGGCAAACGTACTAGTCTTATATAAAACTCTTTATGCTACGGATTCCTTTAGATCATCGAGATCCCTTGGGATCTGGATCACCATGAATCACCACGAGCCGTTGTAATTCATCACGTAATCTAGTCCATGTCCTGGCTTCTCTGTGCAGCAGAGCTGCCAAGCCTTAGGGCCAAAACGCACGTAATACCTCCTACTAAGTAGGTTTGTAATACTATCCTTTTTCTTGCTTAGCGTAGTCCCTACGCTTAAGTATAATAAAGAAAACGTTGTTACAAGCTTATGGCCGTTTTCTCTTCTTACTATAACCCTTGATAGCAACAAAAAGAAACTTAAAGTTATTACTCTTACTATTAAAATTAACAAAACTAGTGAAGAGATGTTTTCTTACGGTTTTTGCGTTTAAACCCGAAAGCGCTGCGTAGCGGCCGGCCCCAAGTTATTTCGCTATTTTAAGTGTATTTGTTATTGTAAGACGAATTATGATTTTACGAAGAAGCTTCCCTTAATGGGTAATTAGGCTGCGCTAAAACACTAGCATTAAAAGTTGCAAAATGAAAAGAATAAAGCGATAATAAAAATTATTTATTTAAACAAAATGAAAAAGCTTTTAAATAAAAAAGAAGCGCAAATAGTTAAGTTGGGCTTGTTAACTTTAAAGAAGCTTAATGCTCGCGAGAGGGAGGAGAAGGCGGAGCTCGCCCGGCTCGAGGCTAGCGCCGCAAGCCTTGAGCAGGCGTTGACTTTCCTCGAGTCCCTGGACGTTGATCCCGGGGCCTTTATTGGCTTACTTAATTTCTTTTGGGAAGATTTGGGTTTCGCTGGTAAAAGCGTTAAAGTATCTTAAGGTAGTAGAAGTTAAATTTAAGTTCTTAAGTGTTTTTTAATTATAAGTACTTTTTTTATTTAATTAAGTATTTGGCGATACTATGAAAGTACTAATAATTAAGAATAGTTTTTACTTTGTATTTAACGTTTGGGTTAACTAGTTGGATTTTTGTAATAGGAGCAGCCGGTGCTCCTAGCGGTGCTGGTTCAAGAAGAAATATGTGAAATACCAAATGAATGTTCATAGTCTTCGAAAGTGCTAATTGAAAATTAACTAGTTCTTTGACTTTTGCAATTTTAAATAATCCTAGCTTCTTATGATTTAGTTTATAACTTAGTTATTTAGTTGCAATATTTTTTCTAAGTAAGTAAACCTTATTTCCCTCCTTTAGCATTAGTCTCATACTACGCTTCTTGTTATAATAAATAATTAATCTGCGTGCAATAAATAGAATATCATCGAATAGTTCTTTATGCAGCTGCTTCAATTCATCTCCTTGAAGCATAGCTTCTTGCGCGGTCCCTTGACCCGCGATTGGTGTGTTGTATACCATTGGGTTATACCCATAGTTCGCATAAAACGGTAATACTTCAATGATTTCCTAATTTGCGCTATTGTATGCAAACTAAGCGAGTGGGAGTAATTGCACCTAGTTGTCTTATTTGTAGTTAACGTAGTAGCGGAAATATATTTCCATTATTTAGTTAATTCATTTTGTTTATGCATTTATTTGCAAGTAAAAGGCTGTTAATATTTTTTGCTTTATTTTAAGAAGTATTATTAAAGTCTTTTAAAACTTCAAGGTAAAAAGCTTATCTTTGTTTAAAATAACCTTATTTAGTATTTTATAATTCACGAAAATTGTCCTAAGAAATACTTGCGCCATTTAGGGCGCGCTTTGGGTTCTTAGTATTAGTACCATGTACGCGTACTTTGTGAATTTGTTTGTAACTACACAAATTAAGTTGTATTTGATTTTTGTGACTAGGTTCATTAAGAGCGGTAGTTCGATTACGAAGTTCAATGCAATTGACTTCCATAAGCGTGGCGATGTTGCTAGCGATTTCATAAGCCTATACGAAGCATAGTGGTTTGCCTTATTCCAAATATATGTATTGCATAATAATACCACGTTCTTAACTACTTTTCTCATACCTGGGAAGTAATATTTCCGAGAGAGCCTTAATAGCGTCTTGGCTATCCCCTGGTGTTTATGAGCAAGTGCTTCATATTGCTATTTAACGAGGCTAGCCTTGTCCCTAGTGGGGACATAAATTTGTTCTTAATATAAAAGAGTTTCGCTTAGGAAAAAGGAAAATCCCTCGCTTAGTTGTTTTCTTTGCTTAGTTACGATTAGGTCGTTGGCGTATTCTTTCCAAACTTTCTTAAACACTGGCTAGCTAGTCGCCGCTAACTGCTTGTGGTTGACCACTAATAAGTTACTATTTTGCTTAAGTACAGTGTGCAATTTATATGTCTTGTTCTTAAGATACTTTAGTTTTTGGCTAAGGGCGTTGGCCTTAGCATTTTCTGTTCCCTTAACATAAGAAATTTAAAGTTTAATTATAAAAAGTGTTTTATACTACTAAACTTATTATTAGTTTAGTTTCTTAATAGTAGTAAAATAAATGAGATTCTTATAGTTTATTAGGATTTGTACCTTGTGAGCGGTGCCCTTAAGATAAACCCTTCACTTGCGTACTATGTTTACAATTGCTAGTAACTCTTTATTGTATATATTGTAATTAAGTTTTGCTAGTAATAGTTTTTGCGAGTAGTATGCAATTAATTGCTATCTTTTGTTTTCGCTAGGCTGGCTAAGTACGATTTTAATAGCGTAATTTAAAGAATTTGTTTCCACTTGTATTTCTTTATTAGGTGTAAAGGCAGTAAGTATTAGTTTCCTAGTAAAGGCGTTCTTTAAAGCCTTGAAAGCTTAATTGGTCTCTTTCATTTAGTGAAACTTTTTGTTCTTATGAGTCAACTTTATGAGTAGCTTGGTGATTTTTAAATAGCTCTTAATAAATTGCTTATAAAAGTTGGCAAATCTAAGAAATAATTATACTTTCTTAATGTTTGTAGGTTTAGTTTATTTAACGATTGCTTTGATTTTTTTAGGATTTATAACCAATTTGGTAGTGGTAACCACATAGTTAAGAAACACAACCTTATTTACATGAAAATGGTATTTCTTTGGTTTGAGGAGCATGTATACTGCCTCCAGTTTCTCAAGGATAGCGATTACATTCTTCACGTACTACTTCTCTATTTTGAAGTAAACTAAGATATCGTCCAAGTAGTAGATACAAATTACGTTCAAGTATTACCTTAAAATATTATTAATTAAACGTTGAAATGTGGTAGGTACGTTAATCAGTTCAAAAGGCATAATTATATACTTGTAATAACCAAAACGTATGCAAAATACTATTTTTTGTTTTTTCCTTTTAATTATCCTTACGAGGTTATACGCTTCTTATAGGTTTAACTAAGTAAAAATATTAGCTTCGCTAAGTTTATCCCTTAGCTCCTTGACTAATAGTAGTGCGTATTAATCCTTCTTAGTAGCATTGTTTAGCTGCCTATAGTTAATGCACATTCTTTATTTGCCGTTTTTCTTCTTCGCAAAGAGGACGTTAAATCCCCACGGGGATTTAAACTCTCAAATAAAGTCCTTGGCTATATTCTCATTAATGTATTGCTTAATTATTATTAAGTTTATTACCAAATATTCCCGTAATAATTAGAAGATTGGCTTAGTATTATTAATCAACTTAATTTAATAATTATAGTCTTAATGTTTTAGCAAGGCCTTCTTACCTTTTTCCTCGTGAAATAGTGCCGCAAATCGTGCGTACACTACTAGTATGTCTCGTTTTAAACCTTGTTCTTGGTGTTTTGTTTTATTCTTGAAGATAGCGCTAACTTTTTAAAGGCGTTTTACTTTGACCCTATTTTAAAAGTAAGTTGTACAATTATTAAATTATACTTATAGTGTATTTTAGTTAATATTAGGATTATGTTTCTTCATTTATGATAATCCCAGGATGATGTTATGCTTCCTAATTTTCGTGACGTTAAACTAGATATACTTAAAGTGTTTGCTAATCCCCATGTGGACTAGCTTTATTTGCACATTAATTAGGCCTTGCGCGGCAAGTCCTTCGTTAGTAAGTATTAGCTTGTACTCGTTTGCTTTGACTTTGGTTGGTAATAGGTGTTGGAGTACAATAGCAAGAGCTATGAAGTTCCCTTGTGCCTTAGAGTTTACTATCGCCTTAAGCTTTACTCCCTTAATATTAACTTTTAATATTAAATATTAGTTGCTTATGGCGGTTAGCTATTTAGCTTTAAAGTACTTGTAATGTACGTGACTAGTAAGAACATTTCTTTATAATCTTTGTTTAAGCGTGGTGCAAAGTATGTTGTAGATATGCATAGTCCCCAGCTTCTCTTGGCTGTTTGGGTCGTAATGCTCATAGTAGCTGCGTAGCTCATTAGCAGTGTCGACCCATATGCGTGTTCTTTGCCCTTCTGCTAGAATCTCCTATCGCGACCCTACTTTCAATTGGTATAGCACATTAAGTACTAGTACATATTCTCTTGGAATTACTTAAAGGTACGTGCCTAGCACGCCCTTATACTTAATTTGCTTTTAATAAATCTATTAATAATCTTAATAAACTACCTTATAGTGTTCTCCCTACTAAGGTCCTTTACTTGCAATGGTGCCAAGTTCTTTATAAGTTACGCATGTGATTATATTCATTTAATAACAATTGCCAAGGTTTAGCGCTAATTAGTTCTTTTGTTAAGTAACCTCTTAAATTTCGCCGTATAATAGTCTCGTGAGTTGAGAACTAGGTGACCTAGGCTTTGGAGTCTAGGCTACTTCCTTACCCTTGGAATTTGTCTTGAGTTTCTAATAACCTAGGCCATTAATTTAAATACCCTTGAGTTTTTTCTAAGCAATTATATACTTAGTTACACTTCCTTTGCTGCTCACGCTTATTGCGCTGAACTCCTCGGGCTTCGTGGCCCATTTGAAGGATTCTAGTGGTGAATCCTTGATGTTAAGCTCCCAGAGCTCTTCTGCTAATTGCTCAACTTCCTCACCGCTCGAGGCCTTCTCAAGTTGGGTATGAATATGAGCTTCCTTTAGCTCGTCTAAAGTCATGTGTTAATACATAGCGTTGAGTTGTTTTGAGGGTGGCGGCTTAGCTACTCTCGTTGTGTTGTAGTTGCCTTTAGTTATAACATTGACTTGTTAATTGCCGCTGTTTTTTGGTTTCTTCTATTGGTGAGAGCTAACCATGTAACTTAAAAGGCCACATTTAAAGCACAGCTTGTTTTGTCGACGCTGGTCCATGACTTCCTTAGGCAGCTCGCCGTTGCGCGGCTTTCCTCGAAATAACTTCTTCTTTTAGTGCATTGCATTTAATTTCATTTCCCAAGAATAAAAGAACTTCTTTAATCCTCAGCCTTAATGCATGTGTTTTTTTAAGCGGTACTAATCTTTTTTTTCTAAGGTTTGCTTGTAGTTGCGGTTATTAATCTTAACAGCCATCTTAATGAGTTCTTATAAGTCGTCTAAAGCGTTAGACCTAGCAATCTCATTTTTTACTTTATTCTTTAATCCCTTATAGTACTAAGCCTTGAGTGCTTTGTTATTCCAGCTGATTTGATTGGCGTACTACTAAAAGAAAGCAATGTAAGCAGTAGCCGCGCTATTCTACTTGAGGTTCTGAATTTAACGTTTTGCAATTTGTTTCTGATTAATATCGCCAAAGACGCGATTAATGCGTTCCTTAAATTCCTCAAAGGTTTGGAAGATCTTCTTAAACTTAGAGGTTATTGCTCGTAAGACTTCTCCCTTAGAGGTCTTGTTCTTGATATAGTTAGTTAAGAAGGTCTTAATTTAATGGAACACTGCCTCTTTAAGGAAGAACACTACTTATAAGACTTGGTTAATTTCAGTGGCAAACTGGTAATCGTTGAACCTTATGTAAAGCTTAACTTGAGTTAAGTAGGCTCCAAGCTTGTATTAGTCCTCGTAATAGTTGTCGAGTGCTGCGAGCTTTAGGACAAGCTTGTGGTTAAAGGTAGTTGATGAAAGCATAGCTACCAACGCCTTTGTAGACGCGGATTTTTTGGTAAATATGTTATACGTGAGTTGGTACTTCTAATAAGAAAGTGCTTAAAGTATTACGATTATAATATTCACTCAATGCAAATACTAAGTGTGCGAGATTAATTTTGAATAATTAAGAAGTAAATGTATTACGTACAGTTAAAAACAATAATTAAATATAAGTAAAAATACTATTTTAAGTTAAGCACAAAGCTCTTATCTAATGGTAAACGTGCCAGTCTTATATAAAACCCTTTATGCTACAAATCCCTTTGAATCATTAAGATCCCTTGGGATCTGGATCACTATGAATTACTACGAATTATCGTAATTCATCACGTGATCTAGTTCATGTCCTGGCTTCTCTGTGCAGCAAAGCTGCCGAGCCTCAGGGCCAGGACGCACGTGATACCTCTTACCGAGTAGGTTCGTAACATAATATTACTTCTCTTAACCTTCTAATTATGATTGCACACCCCGCATTAGTGAGATGAAAGTCAATTATAATAGTGATTTCAAATTTAACGGCGATATTGCAGATAACAATAAACACGCTAACTTACACGTGGAAGCACTTACCCCCTGAGCAAAAGACGATGCCTAAGAAAAGACTCCTTCTTAGGCATGGTACGAGATATGCAATATCTTAACCTTACGAAGCTTCTTAAAGAACAAGCATTGATTACTTGCATTGCCTTCTTTAAGAACAAACTTATGTATAAGCTGCTTGCACTTTTTGATTTCGAAGCCAATGGTTATTATTTTATTAATCACTTTCTCTTAAAATCACTTTTTTTCTTCTTAAAACCTTTAATTCACTTATTACTTTTACTTGTTCTTATCAAAGGATTTAATAGTAAAGTTGGCTGCATTATTAGCTATTACATTACATTAAATTTAATAGTAAATAAGTACTTGCAATTCTTTACTTTATTTTTAATTACTTACTTAGGCAATCATGAAGTGATTATTAGAAAATCATGGCTAGAGCATCACGAAGTGCTCTTAGATACCGCCAAACAACGACTCATTTGGCCTCCGAACTACCCCCTAATAACTAGCTATGGTAAGTTAATTGAAATCCAAGACTTGCGCCTATACAAGATTCACCAACGCCATTAGCGCAATGCTAAGCGTAGAGATATTAAGTTGCGTGAATTTTGGAGTTGCTATAATTCTCAATTTTCCAAGTTAACTTTAACAATTAATTTCCCACCTTTGAACTT
>JAFJYG010000341.1:0-50869 GCA_017366145.1 Cadophora sp. M221 | reverse complement strand
GAATGGGGGGGTGGGGACTTATATTGCAGTAGCGCACCCTTGACTAATCCCACCGAGGATAATTCGGTCAGGTGAGATCAATGCGGCTTCAGTCTTAACAAGATCGAGAATCTCCTTAACGCTTTCTCTCAATCTATTAACTTGAATCTCGTTCTTTTCTACGTGATTTTCCACCGACCACATATCAAACCATTGAGACATCGGGGCTTCAAAGCGTGCCGAGTTCCGGATTTTCGAAGTCGAGAAAACCCATTTTGTTGTGGGAAATATTTCTGGTAGGGTACGATCGTCTGACGCCTGACTCTCGAAGAATTCTTCCGCGAATTCCGATGCAATACTGTCGCGACCGTGGAGTAATATGATTGTTTAGGTGTGATCCTCACGAGGGGCGACGATGTGTGCGGCGTTCTCCATAATTAATTTGGAGGCCTGTTGGCTTCGAGCTAATTGATTTTGCAGAGACCTCCGAAACAGTGGTTTCTGGGAGCCAAATGTGAAGTTGTTGTGTTGATAAAATTATGATGTTTAACATTGAAAGATACAAGTTGTGTGAAGAGTTCAGAACGAAAAAATGTGTGAATGCCATTCATGTGTCTGATTTGTGTGTGTTGCTAAACTGAATTATTGAATTGGACTAAATAGGGAATTGTTTCCTAGCGGGTAACCGATAGAGAAACCGATAGAGAAAACGATAGATTATGAGGTAATTTGAAATTTACTATAATTGAAAAAGAAAAATACCTAATCTCAAGAGCTCGGTATTCAATATAAAAATTTACTTTTTAATTCGAGCATTCGGCTAACATGTCAACTGCTCCGATCACTTTGCTTCCTCCCTTCTCTTGCTCTTGTTCTGTTTACCGTTTTTAATCCCAGCTCCTTGGAGGCACATCGAAGTTCGTCATGATAAGCTCTGACGCACAAGTGGGTAGCTAGAACGACCTTTTGCAGCAAATCGGTTGCGGATAGGATGTCGGCTTCAATGTCTAAGGTAGTTTTCGGGACTTAAAAAACTAATTATCTATATTAATAAGACTTCCGTTAATGTGAGTCAATGCAAAGTGAGTACTGCAACACGTGCCTTTCACCTTTCTAAGCTAGATGCAAGTCGTTCCTGTTGATTGCACTATGTTACCTAGAGCTCCCGCAATAAGTAACAACTTAGTCAATCGTGGTGAGACTCAATATGCACGGTGCAAAGCTTTGGTTGCAGGTATGTATTTGTTTAAGTCTAAAGAGCTACTCTAAGGTGTCGATGAGAGCTTTATATAAGAGGTTTTCATCGTGAGCTAGCCCCAAAGTGGCTAGCGTCGAGTGCTCTCAATTACTCCCTGTGTCCTGCAACCCCTGTTTTCACCCGTCCTCCGTATTCACGCAAATCCATTGATTACGTGAATATCATTATACACACAGTTCCAAACCACAGCTAATTTCTCCAGCGCTTTCCAATTTTCGTCCACGAGCGTACCGCAGACTCTAGACCCACCCGAAAGTCTTGGTAGCCGTCTGTTCCGCACAACTTGGCCCACGACGATACGCAAAACGGCTTGGGTGAACCACACTTTCCAAGTCAACACCGGGTAAGCGATCCGGATTGTTTACTTGCACCTGTACCCCATTTCAGTTGTCTCCTTTCGGGGAGGGCTTACTTAGCAAACGTAGCTACTTCCCTGCTTTTCATCTTCGAGGTTTCGTTCCCTCTACCCCACTTCAAGAAGTCCACTCGTCTGTCTTATGACTTCCATCGATCTCAGCTCCCCGACCTGAATGATATGAGGTGAAGGGGTCCTGGTGTGTGGAAACTGGGTCATCGTACCGTTGGGGTGGATTGCTTTAGCTGTAAATAGCAATGGATTGTCATAATCCTTCTTCTGCTCAAGGAGCAGAGTGCAGCAATAGATATTCAATCATCAGTTCTTGTGCATTCTTTTCTTCCAAAACACTTGCTGGGCCTCTCCTTGCAGCTAAATCAGCCTTTTCATTCCCCAAGACATCTGTGTGTCCTGGAACCCAACTTAACTCGACGGTAATTTCAATGGCGCTCAGTTCTCCAGCCGCGACAATTCCTGGTCGAAGTATGCAGTCTTCCAACGGTAACTTCCGCCTCGAGTCCATGGTCCACCGAAATCGACTGAAGTATTCAAGAGCACCAAGACAGTCAGAGTAGATAAAAACATTGCTCGGTCTGTGCTCAGATACCATCTTGCGACAAGTCTCCCAAGCAATTTCAAGAGCTTTTGAATAGCATAGACTTCGAGATCAGAGGCATTGGTATATTCTCGTAGACCCCAAGAATGCTCGGTCCAGATTCCAGTAGAAGAGCAGTACGTAATACCTACTCCGCAACCACCACTCGCGCTTTGAGAATCATCAGACCAGTAGACCATCCGGGACTGATCTAGATATAAACCGTCTTCTTGTTTTGCCACAGAACGAGCCTCGTGTTTGTTGATGGAAACCACTCCTTTGAATGAGCTATCGCGCGCGTCGATGCACTTTCGCCGGCATAACAAAACTAGTCTCTTGCTCCTGGTCCACAGGTACACTTGGATCTCTCAGTACAATCCACGTCTCTCGTGCTTTGATCGCAGCACATTTGTCGCAGCCTTGGCAAGAGCTGCGTCGGCGAGATCTCTTCACGAGCTTTGCTTGTCGCCTGTGCTCATTCCGCTCCTCCCGAGATGCCTTTCGAACGGTTCCGCGTAGTCGCTTTCTTGCTCACCGTTCCTTGCTGATCAAAACTGTAGGTATTGAGTATGTTTTTTTGGTTGCATATTATTATCGTTGAGACTTTCGATTTCATACAAGCCACCGCAGATTTCGCTAGTGCCGTTTCGGTAGGTGAGGTTAAGACGACATCAGAGTCAGAATTTGGCTGACCGTAGGGATAACTAGGTTCGTCAGGTCCCGGAATGGAGATAAACTATCAGACACTGAGTTTAGGTGGGTCTCGAAGCTTTCTTTGGAATGTTGCCAGAAAAATTCCGCATTCGGAACTTTTGCCCTATTAGTCTGAGGTGAATGCGGACTGTTCAACAAAGAAACGTACGGAGTACAAATACTCAGATCCTATGTCAAAAATTACAAGTATCTCACCATAATGAGACGTGACTGCTCATAATTTTCGCACAATTTAGCTGAATTCCTCGAAATTCCCTACCATAAACCGGAGCAATCTTCGTTTTCGCCAAAGAAATTTAATGACACCTTCACAACCCAAAAGTCCAGCATGGTTTACGTCCACTATCTTGACGCCTGTTTCGTCTTAATAATTATCTTCTTACTCTTCAACCTCCCACTTCTCGGGTCCTTTTTCAGCCGCATTGCCAGCTTCAGCTTCTTCATCTGCAATCTTGCGCTTCTCCTCTATACTACGCTCGGTGTGTGCAAGTTCTTCGGCATCGCAATCACATTCCCGACTCTCGGGAGAGTAGGAGTCATGGGTAGGAGAGAGATAAGAGAGCATGGTGGCATTTCATCTGCTACATCACGAGGTCGAAGGAGGAGGAGGGTTCACTTTGAGACAGAAGGGGAGAGAGAGGATGGTCACTCAGGACATCGGGTACCCGTCGAAAGATCACCCAGTGGGCATTCGTGACTGGATCACAGGGATACATACAATCTCGGCATTGAGCGGCGGCAGATTGAGAGAGGGGAGAAAACAAGCAGACTGGCTCAGTTCTGCGGTCTAAATATCAATGTGTGAAGTAGCTCAAAGCTCATGTTATTCCCTCCTAAGGGATGTGCTTAATTTTTATTCCAGAGTAGATGTACTGCTTTGAAATGCAAGAAAATATCGCTTTTAGTCTTTTTTTTTTGAAAGAAAATGCCAAAATGGCATTTATGTATAACGACAGTCTTATATACTAATAAAATATGTATACTAATACTACGAGACTCTTAAAACCTATAACTATAAAAGAAAGAAGGTAAGAAGAAAAGAGGGTTAAATATAATAAATAAAGCTCTAAAGGCAATGATGCTCTTAGATCTCCTTAGTTGTCATAATATTGTAATAAAGTAACAATCGGCTAAAGCATCGGCCTAACGCGGTTAATAACTTGTAAAAGCTTTAATCGTTATGAAATATTACAAAAACGAGGATAAGAAAGAAGGGTATAGCGGCTCCGTCGTGAAGTATAGTAAATTGATAATCTGTTCGTTTCAAGACATAGGAGTTGGGTTAGTGGTATTGAAGATTGGCTTCTGAAGATCCGTTTGCGTTGACTTGGGTAGAGAATAAAAAGATGCGAGCGGAAGACTTGGGGTATACTAATATCGAACTCAAAGAATATTGCAGGTGGAAATCGCCGGATCGGGTACGAAAAGGGTTGGCATTTTTGAAAACTGGGATAGGGAGGACTGAAGATAGTGCCACTTGTATCACAGATGCTTTCATTCTGGTGCTCTTCCCAACGTTGAATAAGTATGCCAAGACAACCCGCGCCCTGCCTAAGAGGTCAGAACGAAGAAGTGAGACTATTGTAAGCTTGGATTGCCCACCAAGTAAAACATGAATGGTCGCATCTCTACCCTCTTTTTGCTCGGCGTATTCATTCCGAGGACAACAATTTACACGCCCAGACACTAGCCATAACAATCCCGTCAACAGTGCGGGAAAGGTAGTTGCCATTTTCTCTAGAGAACTGAAGAAACGTATAAACCAATCCCCATCTTGTACCCTGTCCCTCAGCCAGTATCTGGCTCGTGACTTGGAGCAGTAGGTTGTGCTTCGGTAACATTGTGTAACGCTATATCATGACGCTTTCGGCGACGAGGTACGATGGCTTCCCTGAAGGACCTTAGGATTTTCATCGACTTATTCCTCCAACCCTCTCGGCCATTGATTACTTCTGGCTTAGGACGTCCAGCAGAAAGAGTTTCGAGAGCGATCTTGATCCCGATGATCATCAGAATTATCGTCGGTACCCCAATTCCTAGTCCAACCCCTAGGGAGATTTGGTCCCCTCTTGACAGGCCTTCGTGAGATTGTGAAGGGGTGGTAAGATTCGTTTTGCTCGCCGTTGCGATTGATGTTGAGGTGGCTGACACTGGTTGGGTGGTGCTGGCGGCCCTGCTCGCTGAGCTAGATCCTGAAGAAGAGAGAGTTGCTGCTGGTGTATGAAAGAGGAATCCGTTGACTTGTACAGCTAATATACCAGTCTGTGCTGTGAGTGCCTTGGTTGCTGTAGTCCAGTCTGGACCTAGCCCCAAAACTGGCTGCACGTACGTGAGCATCTGCGCAAGCATGGTAGAAGTGCACTGAGAGGGATATGGAGCGTTGGCCCAGGAGATGAACGTGTATTCCCTATGCTTCCCGAGTCAGAAAAGATGGTACCCAGAGGTTTTGGACAGCCTGCAGTGGTACTATGCGCAGATTTGGAACTTACGACGGGTAGCAAGCAATGCTTGTCGTGAAAGAGTTCACAGGAATAACCGCAGCAGTCGAGTAAGCTTCAGGGCACCATCATATACCCACCCAATTCCGTGCGAGTTGTTAACCCCTGCCCTGCTTCCTGCTTCCACCAGGCGGTTACTTCTGGAGGATGATAAGACTTGGCGATGCCACCATTATTGAGACCATATCCCGGGTCAAAGGCGTAAACCTGGAGCAGAGTTTCGTTCATGGGGATGACGAAGAGTGAAGAGGACTGTGGAGGTGATGACCATCCTGTGCTCAGCGGAAGGAAGGTTGTAATCGTGCCGGATGCAGTTATTGGTGAATGGACGGCGTTTGCCATTAGAAGTGGAGGAGACGGATAACGGAAATTTGCAGAGCAGAGGGACGAGTGGGATATTAGATGAGAAGGTATACAGCAGCCTTTGGATGTCAAAACACAAAAATACGTCCTTGATATCTCTGGGGCTCAGCCTCACTACAACAGGTGTAGCGCCTTACTTAGTGTGACGCCCGATTTGGGTGAGGGTGAGGCGAACCTGGTACTCGGTCACGTATACATTCAGGAATGAGAGACTGCTCAAAGTCTCTAAATCATTTGCGAACATTCATGGACGTTAAGGAAGAGCCAAACTCATGTTTAAGCCAGCCTTACTTTTGATCTTTAAAGTGAACTTTACAGTGGAGTATAGGTAGCAACTCCTGTCCCTTTATCAGAGACGAATTTGGCCAGCCTTGGGGTGATACAAATACCAAGCCTCTTCCTATTGGGCAGTTTTTGAGCCCAGCAGCGATAGGAATGCCATTCAGAGGAACATCTCTTTGACTGGTACATTTTTGAGGCAGTGGCATAAGTGTGTGTACGGTAGTCGATATTTATTTTTTGGTTCTTGAAAATCATTACACGACTATCTATGGCGACTTCAGTCAAGCTACCCTCTCAAGAAATTGTTCCAGAATTCGTTTGCTCAAATCCAGACCCATTCTCAGTCCGGCGGAATCGAACAACAGTATTATCCGCCACAGCTTCCAGCTCATGCCGATCCAGAACGCGACTCGAGCCACTGCCATTCTGACCAATAATTTCTGAGCACGCCTGTATTCCTGTCCTACCATCAAGTCCATAAAACAGCAGCGGCAACAAAGAAGCCTTCCAATTAGGCAACTCAAGAGAGTCGTAATGGCGAAGGATCGAAGTCATATAAAGCAAAGCTGCAGTCGCGAGGATGAGACCAGCTGGAAAGATGAGCCAAAGCCAGTTGAATTGGGTGCAAATCGATGTTCGTTCAACCGCCCCCTCGATTGCCGAAGGTGCGTAAGCCGCAATCAAACTTGGTGTTGCGTACTCATCGAGAAAGTTCTGGCGAGGTATTCGCATGTAGTTTGTGAATGTCGTCGCGAGGTTCTCGAGATTTGCGCTGACGGAATCGAAAGAAGCATTGCCTCTATTGTAGAGAGATGCAAGCCACCAGTTACCAGAGTAGAAGTTTGGGTTCGACAACATTCCGTTTATGCCGCCGCCAGCAGAAGACACGATCCCACTTCCAGTCATTTCAGGGGACATGAAGTCACTTAGCGCCTTGATGAATATCTCGTTGATCCCGTAGACACATTGCTCTGGAAGACTCACGTTTTGGCCATTGACGGACACGAATACGAAAGTCATATTCGTAGAGTCTATGGCTGAAATGTTCGTGAGGCTGTAAGACTCTCCATTGATGACGCAAGGAAGCTTTGCAGTTGTGAAATTGACGCTCGCGAGCGAGCCGCCTAGAGGGTCTGAAGATGGGGCGGGTATGGTAGAGACGATGGTCTCGTTCAATGTGCCCGCAACGATTCGGGAATTATAGTTCTTGAGACAAGCCTCGTAAGAGCATCGGACACCCAGAACGCTCATGCTTGAAGTTCGGTTCGGCATGTTTGACTGCGGCTGGCACGTTCTCTCGTAATCGGAATCATTCACCGTCGTGATACAACCAGATCCAGTGAACTGCAAAACACTGAGAGATCCAATTTCCGAGATCCCAGCGCTAGGTCTACCAAATTCAAGGTCGGTTTCCCACAGTACATCGATGTAGGAATATCCTGTACCCGCAGGAAGAGTGTCACTGATTGCAAGACCATTCGGCAGAGTGAAATTGAGACCACCATTCGTATACGTGGTGTTCTTGGGGACTACCTGAGTCACTGACGATGATATGTCAACGCACTGCGTGCAAAGTCCAATAGAAGAATGCGTTATTCCGTCGTAACTTGCAAAAGTGCAGTTACCAGTGGGACATGATGGGCTCACGGCCGAATTGTTCCCGGTCGGGTTCGCCATGGCGTCAATAAGGGCTGCTTTTGTGCTGAAGTCCAATACCCACAAGCCTGCACCAATCCGGTAGACATCGAAGCTTGGTACAAATCGCCGAAATGGAAGTCTACCAATAACACCAGTCTCTTGGATAACGCATGGGACTGAGATGACTGCTTGCTGGGCAAAGAGCCCAGTTGCAAGGGATAAGATAGTGATTGCTGCGCCGAGCAAGACCGGATGGCTAATCATCAATCAACAAAATTCTACAATAAAAAAACCAGTCATCGGGCTTACGGTCGACGGATTCGTGTTAGCAATTTCAAAGAGCCCCATGGCCCTCGACTTCCCTCGTCGAATATCTCCAGGTGTCGGAGCTTTCTTGGTTTCGAAAACCAATTCCATTTGAGTTGACTCATTGCTAGTTCTGTCAGCCATGCACCAGTTCTAAGCACAAAGTACTCACAGTCTGAAACGACTTCCATCATGGTAGTCCGCAAGACAGTCATCAATATCGCAACCAACGAGTTCAAATTGAAGCTAAATCGCCAGTTGGGTTGGATTCGGCCGTCATAATTTCGCAGGATGATGGCAATAGCAATCAGTATTACTATGGCGGCGATAAGACCCCCAACGTCCCAAAACCATTGCCCAATTCGATATATTAATGAACGCTTAGTTGAATCATTTCTGGGTTTATATTCCTCGGAAAGCTGCCCGGGTGGCGGATATCGTGAACTTGAATCATCGTAATCAACCCAGCCTTGCTGCGGAATCAATCTTCTGGCCTCTGTATACTGCAGTGGGAAACTTTCGCCAAGGTCACTCTCGTTAACGTATGAATATGGAACGCCCTTTCTGGGAATGCGAAAATTGTCCGCAGACATAGTGGTTGATTGATAGAAGCTATAGGTGCCATTCAAGAAGGTTGAACAAGACGAAATAAAGAAGTGGCAGGCTGGGTATTAATAGCTGCTTGGCATATTCGTTACATTAAAATTGAGGGGCCCAGGTCATAGATTTGCAGGCTTGCATTGGAAGGATTTCAGCCCCCATGGTGTGGTATGACCAGTAAGCACTAGCCCTTCAGCCTCTTGCTTGGCGGTCCTGTGAGCTTTGGCACGAGCTGGATGCTCTATTAAATTCAGCATTTTGAACATATTGATTGTATTTTTATTTCATGTAAGACGGAGCAACTACGCAACGGCAAATTTTATGCTTGTACAAGGAATAGTGCTCGGAATTGGAGTTCCTGTGGTGAATTCATCATTTGGTGATGATGACGTGGTAACAGCTTATAACATAAAACTGGTGTTTTTCTCCTCCATATCGCGAGCCAGAGGAAAGACTTACGGTATAGACAGATTCTTAGCTTACGTTCTCGTCTAGCTGAGCATGAAATGGTGTTCTTTGCAGGTTAGTTCAAGATGTAAACAAACGGCGAATTAGGCGAGGACTAAACAAATCTAAGCATGCTGCAAGCGAACTGAGGGAAGCCAACTAGATCGAACAACGTCCATTTCTAGAGAACAGCAAAGACCCACAGTCTCAATACGCAACATAAAGCAATAAAGACATCGCTGGCATCACAGATATCGCATGCATCTGATAAAACCACTAGTCGCAATGCAAGCACCCGCATGAAAGGCGAGAACAAGGAAAATCGATCAAGCTCGGATCAAGAAAACCAGACATCCATTGCTCCACTCACGTTCTGTTCCCATTTCTTTTATTCCCTCTCTGCCAAAACCGACAAAGAAATATTTTAAACACCTTCTGCCGATCCAAATTCTAAAAATTATTCAGTTCCCTCACACAATTCATTTTCATTCCCACCAAGCCCACCAAGAACCCACCCCCCAAAAAAACTAAGGAGAGAAAATAAACCAGCTAACTCAGCCCCAAAAAATCCCACCGCAACCATGCTCCTCAAGCTAATCGCCATCTGCATCCTCCTAATATGGTTCCTCTTCTTCATGCTCATTCCAGGAGGGCTGTTCATCATCCTCTTCGGTCTCATTTTCTTCCTCATCTTCCTCGTCATCTACACTATGATCTACATGGTTATCCACGAGTTATTGCCGGCGCTGGGGTGGATCCTTAAGCGACCGTGGGTGATCTATAGGGTTTTGAGCGGGAAGGCGGAGCGGGAAAGAAGGCAGAGAGTGGAGGAGGAGGGGAAGAAGAGGGAGCGGAGGGCGGAGGAGGAGGAGAGGAAGAGAGGGTGGAGAGCTGCGGAAGTGGAGAGAGAGAGGGAGTGGAGGGCTTCAGAGGAGGAGAGGAGGCTGAGAGTGGAGGAGGAACTGAGGATGAGGAGGGATTGGATGAGGGAGACTAGGGTGCAGAGTCAACCTGAGGAGTTTGATGAGGATGAGGAGAGTGAGGTTTAGCTTTGAGGGAGAGGCTGGGGACAGATAGGATGAGATGAATTGGGGTTTTGGTGTGGTTTCATTGAGAGGGAAGTAAATTTGGATATGAAGGACTCTTGAAGACACACAACTATGATTCATAGAGAGTTGTTAAATAGAATATGGAGAAGAAGAAAAGAAAAAGAAAAAAAAGATAAGAGCCTCGAGATACATTGATTTAGCTTTGAGAATAGAATGCGATTGAATATTTATTTAACTGCACTTGAAATAATAAGACGGTGGAATGCATCACCAACCTATGAAAGGAACAGCCTCATTTGTTCTCCCCAGTTTTAATTACAAAAAGACAACATCGATTCCGACTCAACAATTACAAGAAAGTTTCAACTACAATAAGAGCTTCAATTACCAGAGGAAGCAATCCTACACTGGTGTATCCCCTTCAAATTACGAGAGGAGCCCCACTCCCCCTCCCGCCATCACCGTCCAATCACAGAAACAAATTCCCACGAGGAAGAATCTAAACCGGTTGTAAACTAAAAACATGTATCACTTGGAAGGAAGCCCGCACCATTCCAGTTCCCCATCCAGAATCCAGGGCACGGAGACTGCAATCCCAAATAAAACTTAAGTCAGGCATTCTTGTTTTACTCCGCTTTCTTCCATTCACACCGCACCCACCTACTACCATACTAAGACTTTGCCTACTGTACTTCTGACATTTATAAATGCGAAAAATGAAGTTGTCCTCTATCCAATGGCATTCTGGAAAATGTACGGAGAAAAGGAAACGGAGCTGATCGTGGCTTCATACCTCTATAATTCATTAAGTGTAAGTGTTAGTCCACACCATTCAACACCATCTATCATAAACCTCTCTCAATGCCCCTGGCAGACTCCCATCCCCTACCCCCCTTCCCATTATCCTCCAATACCCATACCCACTCCAACTCCATCAAAACCATACTCCTACTCCTACCCCCTACCCATAATCATACAACAGCACCAAACATGCCCCCACCACCCGCACTACTCCCCCCGTTCCCACTCCCCTGCTGCGCGCTATACTTCGGCGCCGGGACCTTCTCGTCCATATTCGGAGCATTCACATCCGTCACACCACTATACTCCCTCCTCGGGCCATCCGCAGGCGTCATATCCTCAGCCATAGCGTCCTCGTAACTAGGCGGTACGTCGTCGATGGCTGGGGCGCCGGGTGTGCCGAGTTGTGCTGGGTAAGCTGGGTCTGAAGGGCGGGCTGGCGTTGTAGTTGGGCGGTTGGGAGTAGGTACGTTTGTTGGGATGGTAGGCGCGTTGGCTATAGCATCTAGAAGCGCGGCGGGTGGGTGGATGCCGGAGAAGATCTCGACTTGGAAGCGGAGGGGGAGGGTGACTGTTTGAGGCTGGTGGGATGTTAGCTTGCACGAATAATTGAGTGCTTGAAATAAGCGAAATGAAAACAAACACTTACCTGGATTTCTCCTGGGACGCCATAGCCCAGTCCAACCCTCACTTCAAGTTCATACCGTCTCGTCAGATTACAAGTATGGAACGAAGGAGCAACTGTATTAGGCAGTGGTATCCTATCCCATAACTTGCTATCGATGAGACTCTCCGTCCTCACCGCATCGGACGGGTTTCCAACCGGTAAAGACAACCCCGTCAAACTCATAAGTATCCACGTACTCGTCTCCGTCCTCGAGATATCCATCGCTCTAACCTCCGTCTGGCCGAAAAGCTGTACCTGTAAAGACATCAAGAACACCTGCTCCGGACTCTCATTCAGCTTCCTCACAAGGAGTCGTAATGGCAACGGCTCATTGCACGTCAAGATAGCCGGAGAGGGTAATCTAGCATCCACCTCTCCCTGGGGCGCCGTATCCGACAACGGTGTCTGTTTCTTCTTGAACATCGACGATTTCTTCGCATACGTCGCCAGTCCAGCCGTGAACTGAAACGGGCGTCTCGCATACGACTCATTACTAGTCTTTGGCGGCCTCGGCGGCTCAATAGGCATAAACCTGAATCCGATAGCTGATCTCCTGTTCTCTTTGAATATAGACGGTCGTTGAACTGTCACTTTGACATAATATCTGATTTCAGCCTCGCCGGGAAAGCCGGTCAGAGAAGGCGGTAACGTCCTCTTGACGTGTCTGTATTGCATCTGCTGTAGTCCGCTGAGGCCGAACCCTCCGAGTCCCATCTGTTGCTGCGCTTGGGGTTCCATGCAGCCGTTGTTGAAGGGGATTTTCATCCGGAACGGATACTCGTGTTGGCCTGCTCTCAGCGTATATGCTTGACCCATCCCACCAACGCCTTGCGATTGATTGGGGAAGACTTGGGCGACTTTGTACAGGATCTTGTGGTTTTCTGTTGCGACGCCCTCCCTCCGCTGCCTCTGCGCGTATAGTTGTGGATTCGGTACATTCATAGGTCGCATGAGCACCGTCCTACTCTCGCCCTCGAGCTTGACCACAATGGCGGATATATTCTCATCGCTACTGAGATTCAGTATTATCCGCCCGCTTATGAAATCGAGATTCGTATAGAAGGTGTGCGGATCGTCTAGGACGATTCTCACTGACATCTTGCCGTTTGCTGGGGGGATTGAATCGAATTGGTCGCAGGAAAGGAAAGGAATCTATTTAGGTTGAGCTGATCATCGAGTGTGAAAGTATAGTTTTGTTCTCGCGCCACGGAGAAGTGTGGCAGGTGAAGTGGTATGTAGGTAGGCGAGTACTCTAGGTATATCTCCAAAGCCCACCTTAGACGTTCCGATCCGTTCGGTCGTATCGGATGTTGATATTCAATTTCTCACTCCGTCTCTCCCTCTCTGTCTGTCCGACTGTCTGACTGGACAGCACCAGGTTGTCGCGTCTTGCGACTCAGCCTCCACGCCGTACCTCGATGCCTAGACACAGGAAACGAATAAGGGTAAAATTACGCAAGCTTCCCGGCGCAGGGGGGATGTCGTTCGATATCAGTATTGCGTGAAACTGGCGCTTGTGAGGATGGTAGCAATCCGAGACTGCGGTGCAATTGAAGGTTGGGAATGTGATGGGGTTGAGGATGAAGAGGGGGAGGGGTTCGATGAGAAGGCGTGAGAAATAATCAAAGCCCAGGCCAGCGTCATCGCCTGCAGCTCGGAACACTTGCCGGGACACAAAACCCCTGTGGGTGTGGTGTCGGTCTCGTTCAGCCACCAACCGTACCTCGTACTCTATCTGGACCTCGAAATGGCAATATGTTGCGCCTTTGATTGGTACAAACTACTTTCTTACATGTTCTGGCAATTTTACATAATTATTGCCATACCAGAAGAGTAACCATGAAGTTAGATCCTTCTTCACAAATACGACGAGGAAGATAAAACACTGCCCGCTTCAACAGAAGACATCGCATGGGAGCTTCAGCTGTTCAAGGGTTCAATCCACCCTTGGCAGCGGCACAACGGCATGTGGCACTCCCAAAAAAGAAGAAAGTAGTTTGCAGGTTTGCAGGAACAGTATGGTTTTTACAACAGTAATAACTTATCATCTCCAAGAGTACGGAGGGTATCCAAAAACAAAAACTTCATACACAAAACGTTCGTTTTCAGCATCGTCAATCATCCTACGCCACTCTCGGTTACGCCTTTTTTTTTTCCCGTCCAGCTTTTTCTTCTCTATAACATCTGCTTTCCTCTGGTCTCGATTGGGAAACACAGCATGGCAACAAAAGCTGCCAAGAACAATCCACCACTGACAAAGACTGGAGCACTGGGGTTCGCATTGGGAATGTTTGCCGCAATGATAGGTGCACATAATCCAGCAATTCGGTTCAACATACTTGCAATTCCGGTACCGGTTCCTCTGTTTGGAGCAGGAAAAACCTCGGGCGTGTAAGCATAGAGGACACCTTGGAGAAGTTAGTACTTTTCAAGTCTGTTCGAGCCAAGTCGTAAGAGCCAGAATCTACTTACCATACATGATGTTCTGGAAGAATGCCTCAAGAGACGAGAATGCGAGTTGGTAGTCCGAATCGCCGGAAATAGTGAACAGGAAGAGGAAGATTCCCGACATCATTGTTGAGAAAGCCATCGTGCCCTTGCGGCCAATGTACTTGATATCAACAGTGTAACAAGCGATGATGGATCCAGGAACTCCCACAACGGATGTGATAGCATAGTTGCGGTAGGTTTCGTAACTCGAAATTGTCTGGCCACTAGAGTTGGTACCTCGAGCAAGGTATTGTGGGAGGAAGGCGTTGAAGAGGGGATAGCCCATTCCAATTGTGACCCAACAGAACCAGACGAGACCTGTGGTCCATCCAAGCTTCTTGTACGCAAAAAGAGGGCCGATTCGATCCGAAGAGAAAGACGATAGTTTGCGGCGGATGATCTCCTTAGTCGACAGTGTGGAATCAGCTACAACTGCTGGGTCACCCCCAATCTCATTGAGAATTTCTTCCGTCAGCCATGTTGTCGTCTTGTTCTTGAAGGCCATGCCATGTACAACAGCCACGGCCTCGGCTTGACGACCTCTGGACAAAAGGAACTTGGGAGACTCGTATAGATGGAACAGCACGAATCGAGAAAGGAACATGACGAATGTCATGGCTCCCATGGTGTAAACAAAGTATCTCCAGCCCTCATCAACGGCATAGTTGCCACCTAGGAAGCCCCAAGCAATCAAGGAAGCGACCAGCTGGCCGACGGGCCACCAGACCGAAAGGAGAGTAAGTAGACCACCTGAGGCGTTGGGGAGGAATTCCAGGAAAAGTGCACCATCGACGGGCAAGTTGCCACCGACACCAACACCGAGAGCAGCAAATAGTGCACATGCACCAATCCAAGATGGAGCTGCTCCGGCCGCAATACCGAAGACGCCTGCGAGGAAGAGGGTCATATTGAAAGCGATACGGCGACCCATGATGTCTGACCCGATGCCCCAGAAACTGGCTCCAATACAGAGACCAATGAAAAGAGAGCAAGTCGTATAACGGACAGTAGTCTCTGCGACACCAAATTCCTCTTGCAAGGAAGGAAGCGTCAGAGCAACGCCCTGAAGCCAAAGGCTATAAAAATGTAAGTGCTAAGTCCCGTTCAGACAATGAGATATGGGCTCAACTTACTTGTCAGCAAACCAACCGAAACCACAAAGCACGAATAGCTCCCAATTATACTTCCCCATACCAATATCCTGAATAGCTTTGTTAATGACCTTGGATTTCACTATACAGCAGTCAGCCTCCACACACAGAGCCCATCACCAAATACTCACAGTCATAAGCGGTATCATGTCCACCCGACGAAGCGTCTTCGTGAACTTCCGCCCTCAACCCTTCGATGGTATACGGACTATACCCCGCACTCGAAGTTCGTAATACTCCATCTTCTCCATCCCCCTCACTTCCCTTCCTGTCTACTTTCTTCTCTGCAGGCGAACCGTCGTCACTACGACCTTCAGCGGAACGACGACGAGCATATTCAGCTGCAACGGTAGGATGGCGCGAGGCTTGTGCAAGTGGAACCAAGACTCCTGGATACTGGTCGACCGAGTCCTTCTCGAAGAAGGTAAATCCAAGGAACTTCATTGTTGGGGATCGCTGTGGATTTCAATTGGTCGTAAATTGACTGATCGGCCGAACTGAGTTCGGAACGAAGCAATGTGGTGCTGTGGTGGCGATATGGATATATCGTTGTTGATGTTGAAGTTGATGATGCTTGGGCAAACTGTTATGGCAAGCTGTTGCTTTTGGAAGGGAGGAATACTCTTTTCTCTCTTTTTTCAATATGGTTAATTGAATCGGACGGGATCGATTGACATGCTGCTTTGGCAGTTGCTGTTGGTGGAAGCTGATTCGATATCGACAGACAAGCGGGCTTCGGGAGAGCAAGGCACTGCACTGCAATTCACAGAGTGATCACACTGAGCAGGAAATGGTCGAGGTGAGGTAATGTAATGTAGGGATAGCTGGTAAACGAGGTCAATTGGTGCGATATACACCTAGGCAGGTAGTGGGTAGTGTAATGTCGTACAGTGGTCGCTACTTCCAGTCTCACGGAGAGATACAGTACAGACAGAAAGATGGAGAACTTGGGGATTGGTCTCAGAAGCTGGAATTCAAGAAATCCTCCACATCACACCCGAGGGGAAACCAGCATCTTAAGAGGAGCAAAACTAGGTCCTACGAGCCTCACCTGACATTGCTGCTCGTGAGTCCATGCCTTATTGGGGCAAGCTGCCATCCTCTTCGATTTTTTTTCTTTCCTTCCCGCCGGATGCTCTCAAGAGCTGGTATCCATCGTGTCGGATCCAACCAAACATCTGCGCAAAGGAGAGAAGATGGCGCGATGAAGTAAACTCTGTATCCTTCTGGTAAGAGTGACGACGATCAGCTGCGTGAGAGACGCGAGTGAAGTCATTGGAGTGGGATTGGTGTGGAGATAGCGTCTGTTGGTGGCTTGGCATTAGAAGCCTTCCTTCAACGCCCTGTCCGTCCTTCATACCAGCACCGAGACAAATCCAACGACGAGGGAAATCCGGTTCTTGGTTCTTGAGGAATCTTACAACCAAGACCTCTTAACATTATTCAAGAGTAAAAGGCATCTCCTGGTCAAGCACCAAGTAACATCCATCCATCCCTCCCTCCTCCAACCCGGCTATGTAAACTCATGGCCGAGGGCGAAGCGAGTACAGTACAGCACCTTACGAGGTTAGTTTCCGTCCGCCTCAACTGTGGATCAAGAAACATCTAGACGACATGAAAAATAAAGTAACCCGAAGAGAAATTTTTCAGATAATCGCCCCATTACTACTTATTACCTTATTTGCGGACCAGGACCAGACTTCTGGCAGGCAGGAGTTACAAGGAAGACATAAGCCGAAGAGCCGAGCGAGATACTTTACGCAACGCAACCTACCGCTAATTACATTTCGAACCAAGTCCAGTTTTTAACGCACGGACTCTTCAACAGGTCGGCTGCCCGATTCCATTTCCTAGCAAGGTAACAGTGATCATGACAAAAGCAATGTAAAGAGGCACAGCACACCATATCACATCACAGCAGTCTACGTAGGTATTGCTTTTCTGTTCATATGCTACAAAAGGTACACAAGTACGGCCAAGTATGTCGCTTGAAAGAGCCATCATTTCTCTCGTCACTTTCATCATTCTCCCATTCATTTTTGTCCACCACATTGCATTCACTTTGCATGCGAGAGAACCAACCCCCAACCCCAACCCCAAAATCCTTGGTGCATCTCAAGTCCAGTCCTGCCAGGCCGAGGAGATCAAGGGACCTGCTTTGACCGAGGCCCCCAAAACATTAAGTAAAAAGAAGTGTGTGTTTGTGCTTCAAAGAAGTATCCACATAGAATGTAATTGTTTCGTCTCCGGCAACTCTTTTAAACCCTCATGCGGTTCGTGGTGCATGGGCAGCTGAGTCCTCGGTGCCGTTCATAAATGCACCTTTCGCACTCTCAGGGGCCAATGCACCCGACTTTGACACTCCCGAAACGCCGCTATCCCCTTCCTGTGGGTCGCGGTCATAGATAATCCCCTGAATGTTCAACCCGTTCTTGTCGCTAGCAGGCGTCTTCAGAGCTTCCTCATCAACGTGCTCATCGAGGTTCATAAGAGCAGGTGGACGGTGACGCATCGCCCGAGCCTTCGCAAGGGAAATAGTAGACTGTTGGTATGTGGTTGTGACAGGTTTCGAATCATCTCGGTCAATGGTGGCTTTCATAAGTGCTGCCATCCAGAGTCGACCTTGCTTGATGTTTGGAACGGCGAAGTAATGTGTGGTAGGCTTGGTGAACGTCACAGCCCTAGCCGCACCAGCGCGGGGTGGAACGAGCTTGAATATGAAAATAGAGTCGCCTGTCCCTTTGCTCAAAGTCGACTCAGGTTCAGATGCTGCTGCCGTCTCGGCCATTGTAACGGTTTGCGATCCAGATGGACTGGTAGGACTATTCGTGGCGCCAGTAATCGCTGCAGATAGCCCAGTCAAACGATCGCCGTCTGCTGGGAGGACTCGATGGAAAGAGATATCAATCAATCCTTTCTCTTGATCGTCGTCTTCGGAATAATAGTACGATAGGCGACGCCCCTTTAGCACAAACAAACGTGGTTTCCAAGAAGACATGATGTTACTACCTCTCTTTCTCATCCATCCGCTATAGTCGGCACCAATCATCTGTTCTTTCGGAGACTTCTTTTCTAGGCCACGAGTATATGCACTTGTCTCTTTCTTCGATTTCTTCCTGTTGGCTTTGGGTGTTGATGCCATCTGAGTTGCAAGCGCGCTCTTTGAATCTGTGGAGTCAAGATCAAAGCTCGGGCCACCAGAGGGAGTGCTTGACCCTGTACGGGAAGGTGATTGAATTGGAGACTCCTTAACTGGTGAAGTTAGAGGTTCGGCTGAAGCCAGACGGGATTTCTCGTGGCCTGTGACGGCATCCGAGATGGCCCGGAGACCAAAAGATTTTGACGAGATTGGCTTCACCGGTAACAACCAATCTGATCCTCGACCCTGGCGGGATTCGGGTGATTTGGGTACGAGGTTGTTTTCGAATGAGTTACCTTCAAGCTTGGTGACAGTGGGAGAATGAATATCTTTCGGCGGTGGCAGTGGCCGAGGTGGGATGTTGATAGAGTTCTCGGAAGGAGTCCGACGGCGACCGTTTGCGGCTAATCCATAGTACTTCTGGGCAGCTGAAGGGGGTGCAGAGTCGCGCATTGAATCAACACTTCCAAATCTCGAGTGTCTTGAATGTGCTGTAGCGGTTCGCAATCTTTGCTCATCTGTGTAACTTGAGTTTCGCGAATGTGCTGTCGTTGCTGTGCTGCCTTTCTTTCGCAAAACATTTCTCTGACGTCCTTCAACCTCGCCACCAGAAAAATAACCTCGATCAAGTGAGTCAAAAGTTGTGGAAGGGGTGATTGTTTGTGCCAGCTGATCAGTTGAGCTTCTAGCCGTACTCTTGACACCCCCTGAAGACAGTGGACGAAGGGGCATGGAAGGTGAGGCTGCAGAGCCCATGGTCCAGTTCCTGTCGAAAGAAGGCTGCTTCTTATGTGTCCCATCCTGGATACTTGGGGAAGGAGTTCCTCCTGCTCCTATAGAAGCCATAATGGATGGAGTACTGTACTCGTTTACCGAACTTTGACGTGAATGGTGCATGTCACGAATAGATGCTGCAGAAGGCCTTCTCTTATCGCCGATGGGTCTTGACGTATCCTGGGTCGTCATTGGTGAGATTGGGGAAGTCATCGGAGATGTGGGCTGGGCGAATTCGCCTCGTGAGCCGTTTTGCTGAGAGAACCGCGAGTTTTGGCGGGATTCTGTCCTTTCGTTCATGCTTGGTATCCGAGGAAGCATAGTGCCGGTCGGGGAAGTGATACTGCGACTGCGATGTTTCCCAGCATCATCTGAGCCAACTTCACTGCCATAAGTGCTACCATAAGTGGCAGTATTTCGTCTCGTTGAGTTTTCGCCATTGACTTCATCTTGAAGCACCTTGATCTTCTGCCATGTCTTTAGTCTTCGACCCACGTTGCCAAGATCGAACTCCTTCAAAAACACGGAGGTCTGGTCCATGCCCAGCAACACATCTCCAGTGATTTCCTGATCGCGGAATACTTCACAATGCTTGGTTTCGACTCCCGCTGTGAAAAGGTATTCTGCAACCTGGTCTGGTGTCCAGGTTTCAACTTCTTGCCGAGAGTGAACTTGCTCTTCCTCCTCGTCGGTCTCTTCGCCATTGATATATGACATCCGCTGGTCAAGATGACTGCTATATTCGCTCCCAGAATCATTTGTGCCTCTTCGATCTTGCGCCACCACACTATGGTGTGGGGAGTTCATATCTGTGATATGCTCATCAATGACACTGAGCGTCTCGTTCATGACTGGGCTGTCTTGTCCACTGTTCGATCCACTATGTGATTGTCCCATAGCCACTGTCAGGACAGTTTTCGAAGGAGTTGCGCCCATCGTGGAAATTGTCGGAGGTGGGATTGCTTTCTCGATCTCTTGGGGAGTAGCGAAGGGTGAAGTTGTACTCGGTTTGTTGTGCACTTCCGAAGCGCTAACGTTGCGACCTAATTGTGGTGAGGGGTCTGCGCCGACTGTCGGGGATGCCATTTTTGGCTCTGTGGGAGTTGGATTGTCCTCAGGAACAGGAGTCACCGGCTGCTGGGCAGTCGCTTGAACTGCTGGTTCGGGAACAGGCGCTTGTTGTCGAGGTATTGCTGTTGTTATCGGTGGGTATGAAGGGGGGCCTCGGGGCGCAATTCTGGTATAAACTACCCGCTGTCAGTTAAAAATCGCTGATGAGAGTAAATCATGGGCCAACCTTCGGGAAACAAGCCGCTGTTTCCATTCATCAAATGCCTTCCCAAGTACCATCCATCGCCAAAGTCGTCGTCGCGCTCGATTAACTCGACCCGATCACCTTTCGTCAAGCTCAACTCGTCCGAGCTTCGAGCGGAGAAGTCGTCTGGGTTTGATGATTGTCAGCCAGTTTTCCCTCTACTTGCAATTCGATGGAACGTTCTGCCCAAATGGCATGTTTCCAAACGCATTGCACGCAGCTCAGGGATTATCACCCATCCACTTACGAATTACAATAAGAATCTGCCCGGGCTCTGGCCTGCCCTGGGGCTCCATCGACAGTCGAGATGCCATCTTTTTCTCAATGCTAACTTCTGACGTTCCGCCAGCGGCCGGTACAATTCACGACAGAAACATCTGATGGTATAGGAATATATGTCGGGGAGTCGAAGTGGGCAACGCTGGAGTCTGGGACGTTTGCAGCGTACTATGCTGAGCTTCTTGGATACAACCAGGTGCTCGGGGGGTGGGTTTCGATGCTCGGAAGACACGATAGTCGTCGTTGCATGAAGCCAGCGGGTGTCTTGCTGTCGCGATTCACTACAGCAGGTACATGGGCATGGGTCAGCACCACCACCACTCAGCTACGAATGCAGTACGGGATCCTTGCTGCTGGCGCCAGAGGTGGATAGGAGAACGAACGTGTGGCACTTCGTAGTGGTGCAGTCGTTGCGGAAGCTCCAGCGCAATGCGATACTAGGAGGTGAGGTGAGGTGAGGTGACGAGAGGAGGTTGGATCAGTTCCAGGTTGGGCTTGGATTCGAATGGGATGGGATTGGTTGGATTAGGGTGGTTGAGCTGGCTCACTAGTTGATTGGGGATTGATCTTGGAGTTTGAGGTGAGGTGAGGTGAGGCAAGGTGAGGGTTCGGTGGTGCACTCTGGACTGGTGCTGTCCTGTACTGTACTGTAATCCCTACTCCCTTCTTAGTGAGGAGCGAAGGCAGGTCAGGAAGGTCGGGAGTGGGAGTGGAGTCTTGGTTCTGGCCAGGCGCTGCTGGGCGTCTTTTGCAGTGCAAATCCGGCGGGGGCGTGCAGGTACAAAAGCGGCAGGAGCTTCTTCTTCTGCTTCAACTGCTCGCAACTGCGGGAGATCCCTGTGGGCGCTTCACATCTTTGATCTTTGAGATAAGCAACGTAAAACTTACTGCACAGTGAAAGATTAAACTTCACGCCTTCATTTCTAGATCTCTTGCTGTGGCTAAGGGTGAGGTGACAACAATAAGTTCGATTACAACAGTACGGATTAGACCTGCAGTTTAACAATGTTCTGGCCCACGCCCACGACTTTCGAATATGGAAGATCCGAGGTTGGGTTGGGTTGGAGTTATCCACCTTCTGCTTGGCATGCTGCTTTTGCGCCCCCACGAGGCTGCTCACTCACTAGCGCTTCGAGACGCTCGCCGCAAACATCACATCACAAGAACATCAGACGCCTCACTCACGCTCTCTCCCCACAACCTCAACCTGATCTCCGGCCGTTCTGTTTCCGTCTCCATTGACTGGCGGGCAGGGCGAAGATCAGAAGCGGCCATATTTAAACCCAATCAATGCAGCGATAATAAGCCCTGTTCAACGTCCAGACAGGCAGTAGAGCCTGTTGCGCCTCAATTCTTTCTCTTCTCGTAATACCTCGTCGTTCGCGCGGCGCCTCGTCCATTCTTACACTCCCTCACTACCTTCCGTTCGATGAATAATCTTTCTGGCCCTCGAGAAACCCACAGCAGAAGTGAAGCAATCCACCACCAAAGATTTCTGGTTACTTGCGACTTGCGACCTGTCAATCCGAGGGCCTCAAAGGATTGTCGAAGGGAGGGCCTTTCTGCCTGCACACCTTGTCTCACACTTCGCCGACAGTGGTTCGGTCATATGGGCTCGCAGTACAGATTAGTACAGGACTCGCAAATCCTTATACTGGACCACCCGAACCTTACACGCCAAACTCTTTCCTAGGGCCTCAACTACATGTCAATAACAGTTTGAATATCAGCATGAGATATGCGCCGGCCGCCAGATAAAGAGGCTCAGACAGCTCTGTCTGAGAGGGACGTGGAGTCTTCGAATGCCACACTCAATACGCTGTTTGGAGGATCCCGGCAGAAGTCATGGATGATGGGAGCAGGAACTCCAGTTCGCCCAACTCCCCGTGCCAGCATCTCAAAACCCTCAGTTGTACCAACGACGTTGGCTCAGAAGTGAGTCCTTATTGAACATTTTAGACGATCAAGCATATACTGATAGGACCCTAGATCGGTGGCTACTGTGCTGCCATCTCCAGCACCGAGTGACGAACCAAGCCCTGTCCTCGCACATAGCTCTATCCACAGACCACGAAACGATATTCGGCAAGAATCTCGAAACGAAGAGAACATACCTCCTCCTACTCCTACCGCTACATTCACTCACAATCAACAAGCCTCTACAAGCGAGCCTGTCATGGAGCTGGCTCGAGGGACTCAGCATACTGAGTCTTCGTCACGGCCAGGCTCATCCTCGAGTAGATCCCCAGATCATTCACGTAGACACTCCATAAACCTTCCGCCATTCACGGATACAACTACAATCATGGAGAACCCGCCATTACCATCCTCAGTATTTCTCCCTTCCGAGAGGCAAGACCACAGGCGCGTACCCCAGGAGCTTTACTCTCCAACAGAAGACCTGGCACTATCTCCAGTTCAGATTGGAACGCCAATTCTCCAACAACGTGCGCTACCATCTCCTCGTATGTCATCACTCTCAGGTCTCGGTGTTACAGCTGGCTCGGCCCCTGCGCAGCACCAACAAGTAAATAATCTCAACGGACCACGACAAGGATCACAGGAGCTTGTAGAGGGGGGCCAGTTTATCACCTCGCGACAGGTTAGGGCATCTTCTGCTGCTAGAGTCGGCGAGGTTCAGCCACAGACGCCAGCACAATTCAATTTGCCATATCCCAGCCAAATTACATCAACGGCCTCAAATCCAAACAAGCGCCAGCGAACCCAAGTGCCCACCATGCCATCACTCAAAGGCCGGATAAGCCTTATTGAGAGACACATACAATCTGTTGGTGGAATGATGAACCTGAATACGGGTTTAGAGCGACCCCGGTTTCAACTACTTTCTGATGCTTGCCGCAACGAAGACCCATTCTACGTCGCTTTGCATCAAGTATTCTGTGTATGGGATGTCAACCGCCGTGAGGTTGCAAGCATTCAAGGATATCCGAAGAGCAATGTTTTGCAGTCCGCATTCAGTATCCTTGGACAGCTGATCCGAGACAATGACCAGCTCGCTCCTGCTCATAAGAATTGGTTTGCACAATTCCCTAGCCCGCTTAGCCATCTCCTTGCAACCTCTGAGCCCTATCGTCATACCGTAGCGGATGTTGGCGAATTCCTGTCACGGCTGACAAGCGAGTGGGCTCCCTTATCCACCGAGTGTTCCCAACGAGGATATCCGCCGTTGGTAGACGAGCTTGTAAATCGATGGCGTTTACTTTCACCCACACTGCAATCCGTCGTGTTCACGGCAACTCGCCGCAATCTGGGCATTCGCGACGAAGAAGTTGGTACCAGAATGGAGGATCTCTTCCGACGGGATCAGAAGGAGCATCAAGCACTTGCCGCTCGAATCAACACAGCTCGGCCACCAACAGCTAAGGAGGTTCTGGAACGTAAAACCGCCCTTGTCAATGAATACTTGGCACTTCATAACCATTTAATACACCGACGGTCGTCTACCACCATGTCTGGCAGTCCACTGATACGGGGACCCACTCCAGTACTTCCCAGCAATGCACCTCATCAAACTCCAAATGGGGTTCCTGTCGCCCCCTCGACAGCATGGCAACAAAATATGCCGAGCCCTGACCCTGTTGCCAACTGGCAGCCTGCAGCTCAGCACCAGCATGGGGTTCCTAGAACTTCTAATACTTCCCCCAACCCATCCCTCATCGCTGATCGGCCTCCCAGCGTCGGATCACATCGAGTGCATCCCAATACCCCAAGCCCAACACTCCTCCAGGGCCTTTCTATGCACTCGCCAGCTCAACAGAGCTTTCAATTTGCCGCTCCTAGTAGAAGCAATGCTCCCATGCCATCGAACCAAAACTATTCTCAAGGCTATGCAGGATCCAATGTCAATGGGACATATCACCTGCCCCAAGTCACTAATACCGACCCAGGTTCTCAACAGCGGAATCAAAATGCAGTACAGCACCAACAGATGCTTCCCCAGCAACGGTTTCAACCCCAAATTCAGCAACAGCAGTACCAAGTACATCCAAATCAGCCGGTACAGAACCAGCTTCCGCAAAACCAACCACAGCCGCATGAATCTGCTCAAGGTGCATGGCAGCAAAATTCTCTGCAGGCAACACATCAGCAGGCCGTGATGCGACAACAGCAGATAGTGATGGAGCAGCAACAGTCATTCGCGATAAATCGTGCTGCTCAGCTGAGAAACGACAACACTGGTGACCCTCAACGTGCCCATGTCAGAAACGTCAGTATCGGGAGCACTGGGCGGCGTACCCCGACAGCGAGGCCGTCTCCAAGGATAAGCGGGCCATCAATTCCAGTCCTTGGGAGGCCAATGGGTACCGAACAGGCTCTACATGCTTACATTACTAAACATCCAATGAACCGATCAATTGTTCCTCCCCTTGGGTTCACCCATACTTCTTTTCCAGCCCTCCCTGATCAAGTGGCTCTTCACCAAGCCCATTTGCGGAGTCCACGACTCACTGCTGCTGACCCACCACCTTCCGATCTTTCAACAGATAGCAACACACTGAGGCACTATCAAACAATCAGAGGATTTGCTTTACCGCCAACGAAATTATCGATAAACACGCCGTTATCGAAGTTCGACTTTAGGCCTACCGAAGCTGATCTCGCGATGATTCCCCAAGACATTCTCCACAATAACGGACAGGTACCTGATCGCCAGTATCGACGCGGAACACTTCAGTATCGAGTGCGTTGTGTTCAGATGAAACATACTGCTACCAAATGCCCAATTGCCGATTGGGTTTTGAAAGATACAATTTGGCCTGAAGGTGCAACCCTTGCGATCAATAAGAAGCATCTCGAATTGAGACGCAAGAACCACCATGGAAAGGATCTTCCACTCGACGTCACGCCCTATGTTCGACTTGCTGGGCCTAACATGACCAGTCAAATCTCACTTTCCATTCTTAGAGGCCGGTCCAAAATGAAGGAACATAGCTTCTTCATTGCTGTGGAGGTGATCGAAATCCTTCAGCATGATCAAATACTGGACATGGTGAGAAAAAACCGAGTATCCGCCAGCGCAAGTCTAGATAAGATCAAGAGAAGCCTCGCAGGACCAGTCGACAATGACGATGACGATATTGCCATGGTAGTCAGTGATCTGTCCATTGATCTGGCAGATCCCTTCACCACTCGTATATACAATACACCAGTTCGTGGAAGCAGCTGCTTGCATCGAGAATGTTTTGATCTCGAGACCTTCCTCGTGTCACGGACGAGTAAACCAAAACGTCCAGGACAGCCATGTATGATCGATGTCTGGAAATGCCCGCTATGTGGAAAAGACGCTCGCCCTTACAGTCTTCAGATCGACGATTTCCTGGTCTCCGTGAGGCAAACACTCGAGGCGCAAGGAAATCTGGATGTGAGGGCTATCTGGATTGGGGGAGATGGCAACTGGCGCCCCAAGATTGAGAAGCGCAAGGCACCGCCTGATCCCAACGATAGTGATGACAGTGACGATGACGCTCCGAATAACTCCGCCGTACCACTGAATCAGATAAACGAGGCGAGGCCGAATCGAGTGGTTGAGGTGATAAGTTTGGTAAGTGAAACTCGCCTGAAGGCTATCAGCAGGCACTGACTATATTACTCGATGTTAGGACGATGATTGAGTATTGAGAGAATCTTGTTCCACCATTTCATGTGCTTACAATTAGCATTTCTTGAGGCTTTCGATTCGATTTTCTGCATGGAAATGGGGGGTTGCTATTTGCATAAACCATTGGGTCGGCGTACATAGGCGTACTTCAGTTCCGACTTTGCTTTCTTGAGGAAAGAGGATTTTGTCATGGCTAAGGAGCATGGAGTTCAGGGCCATGGCTTGGCAAAGCACCATCTGGCGTTTCTCTTGCTTTGGGACACGCTTTACCTGGCGATGGATAGCTCGCTACATACCCCGGGGAGCAGGCTAGGAGTGGGCGTACTTTTGTACTTTTCGAGCTTGTTTAGCTAGCATGCGTGATACAAGAAAGCTATATGGCTATGGCTACTTCCACAACATGTTCCTGGGATTGCATTAGCACTTTCCTTACACCCCCCAAACATCTCCCATGGTCCCTGGCAAGGCAGCAACGATGCCCAGTTGTGAAGCAAGCCGGCAAAACCATCAAACGAAATTTATCAATATACGATCTCATGCCATGAAAAATGCGACGTGCAACAGCACACTCCACTAGCTACAGTTCTAATGTACGATGTAATGCCTTTAAAATGCGACCTGCAACATGGCTAGGTTACTTGGGTAGTCTGTTTTCAAAGGTTGATTTCCCGAAATTGCGGGGTAATACCTGGGCATAAACGAGGTCAAGCACGGGACGTGGAATCGAGGAAGAAACCCAGCATTTGGAATGAAGAGTGAGATGTAGTTAGGAGGTACTTTACTGTTAAGCTAAGAAAGGGATTAAACCAACTTCTCGCAATCTTTCTTCCTTTTTGAGCAATTGTGCACTCAATGTGTCGTCATTCATTGGATCGTTTCGTGGTCACCTGACACCGCGATGAACGACGCGGGACCTCCTCAATCGCTCAACCTTCAGCCTCGTCGGCAATGTAGCAGCACAAAACACAAACAAGAATGTGCGGGCGGTACGCATTAGCACTTGTAAGTCTATGCCCATCAAATCTCTATAGGAAATTACCATACTAACCGAATCAAGCGGCCTCAACAGGTCCGCGCCTACCTCGAGGATGCACAAATGCCAGTCTATGATGCGCCAGCAGACGACGCCGACGATGCTCCTCGACAAAGCTATAACTTTGCACCTGGTTACCATGGCCTTGTATATCGCGCAGATACACCAGATCAAGGAGCGGGTCCTCGTCAATACAAGAAAAGCGGGGAGGAAGCCATAGAAGACGATGCAAATGAAGCGCCAGATGATTCAACTGAGCAAGGCGAAGTCCGGTATAAACTGCAGTCTATGAAATGGGGGTTGATCCCCTTCTGGACAAAACGGAATCCTGATTATGGTTCGATGATGAAGACGATCAACTGTCGCGATGACTCTTTGCTGGATAACAAGGGGATGTGGACGAGCATGAAGCAGAAGAAACGTTGTGTGGTTGTCTTCCAGGGCTTCTACGAGTGGTTGAAGAAAGGCAAGGAGAAAGTCCCGCATTACATTAAGCGGAAGGACGGACAGTTGATGTGTGTTGCTGGGCTTTGGGATTGTGTCCAGTATGAAGGCACGTACGGTCTTAGGGTTTTCAAAGCTTCTCCATGTGTTGTGGCTAACTTGGGACGTAGGTTTGGATGAGAAACACTACACCTATACGATCATCACGACCGATTCCAACAAAAAACTCAAATTCCTCCACGATCGTATGCCAGTTGTTTTCGAGAACGGATCAGAGGAGATGCGGACCTGGCTTGACCCAGGCAGGTACACATGGTCCAAAGAGCTGCAAAGCTTACTGAAGCCCTATAATGGTGAGCTTGAGGTGTATGCCGTCAGCAAGGAAGTAGGCAAAGTCGGAAACAACTCTCCTACTTTCATCATCCCGGTTGCGAGCAGCGAGAATAAGTCTAATATTGCAAATTTCTTCGCGAAGGGTACGGCGAAAGGGGAGTCGAAAACTGCCAAGACTAAAGCCGAGGAGGGGGAGACGATCAAGGATGAAGAGAAAGAGGTCAAGAAGGAAGTTCCTACGACACCAATCAAGCATGAAAAAGGAGAGGACCGCATGACAGTCGATCATAACGGGTCAGAAGACAATGCACCTCTCCCTGTCCCAAAAGAAGATTCAAAACAAGGCATCAAACGAGAATTAGAGGATGTACCACGTGAGGAGCCGCCGAAGAAAGTTCCGAGAACGTCTGCCAGTCCGACCAAAACAACTACTCCGAAGAAATCTACCCGCAAGATGAAAAGTGCTACGAGCAATAACACTGCGAGCCCGTCGAAGGCTACCGGTAAGGATAAGGGCAGTCAGAAGATTACGAGTTTCTTTGGGAAGTGATGGGGTGGGATTTTATGGCCGCTAGGCGGTTGGGATATACCACGGGAAGGAAATGAGTCTGGTGTCTGGTGTTTTGCTTGATTTTATTGGTTCTTCTTTTCTTCTTCTTTGGCGAACTTGGCTGGAGGCGAAATCGCTGATCATGATGTTTATGTTTTGTGTTGCTGTAAATCAAATGCATGCCACCTATCTTGCAAGGCAAGACTTCACAAGCAAAGTATCCTGCCAGTTCGATCCACCCCCATTAGGAGTTTCAGTTAAAACTAGATCGCCAAGTCAGCGTCACAATTACTTTCAAAGAAAGCTTCCAGCTTACTATACGTTGAATCAAAAGACCCCGCACCCCACCCCACGTACGCGAGGTACACATCACTGTTCGCACTGGTCTCTCTATCAGCTTCCGAAACATTTCATCTCACATCGGCAAGGGAGGGTAACATACTTCAAGAAAGCAACCTGTTTGCACATGTACTGCGTACAAGACGCAACATTCCCACCTCCCGTCTCTGTAAGCATAGCCTGGCGCTTATTTGCCCTCAGCCACGTTGCCAAGGGTTGAAAAGCCCCAGAGACATTGTCCGTCACGCATTCCGAGTGGGTGCCGGAATTATCGTTATCGAGATACTTGTGGACGTCGAAAATTAGACCGGTCGTACTCCCATCTGGGTTCGTCACTTTCATGAGCGCCGCGCCTGAGCCGTTAGAGACGAAGGATCCGGCTGACGTCCACTCGTTTCCTGGTAGCAGAACTATTTAAATAGCATATTAGAATTTTTCTGTCCTATCATGATGCTGATGTTCAAAAATAGGCGGTGACTTACGCATTTGAGAGGTTGCACCTGCATTTCTGATAGCTGCCACGACGACCTGCACAGTAGTCGCCCACCTGTTAATATCCACATCATGCGGCTCATTCATCAAGCCAAAAATAATCTTCGCATTCCCCTTATACTTCACAGCGAGTTGAGTCCACAGACTTGCAAACTGCGCATCGGTAGGTCCACCCTGGCCGATGACCCCACCATTCCACCTCGCGTAATTATGAATGTCAATAATACAGCTCGCGCCCGTCGCCAAGCAGCCCTGGACAAGCTGGTCGTATTTCGCGAAGTTGCTGGCGTCGAGGGTTCCGCCTAGGTTATTGGCGACGAGGAATTGCCAGCCGACTGGGAGCCGGAAGATGTTCATGTGGTCGTCTTTGATGAAGTGTGTCATCTGGCCGATACCGTCGGGCCCGCCGAGAGAGGAGAGGGGTGGGTAGACGTTTGCTGTGTTTTGGCTGCCGTCGGTGAGACAGCCGAAGTCGAATCCGGCTATGTTTACGCCCGCTGTGATTGGTGTTAGAGTTAACTTTAGGTCGTCATTTTGGGAGTTTGTGATGGTAGTCATACCGTATTGGACTTTTCCTGTTGCTGAGGCGCTGGGTGTTGCGGTCGCGGAGGAAGTTACTGGTTTCGTAGAGGAAGATGATATCAAGGTTGATAGGGTACTGGCCATCTTTGAAGTAGATGACGAGCTGGCTGCTTTTGTTGTCAATATACATGTTCCATATCAATGAAGATACATCAACACTCACCAGGAGGGTTGCTTCCAGGGAGACACTGATAGTAATATTCATTCCCATATTTGCAAGTCCATCCTGCCGTACAGGTTGTTGCTCCGGTCCAAGTGATACCACCGCCTATTCTTATCAGCAAAATTCTCACTTATCCATTGATTGAAAGTCATACATTGCCCATACGGCGTCTGTTGGGCAGACACAGCACTTACAATTGCAACGCCTGCAAAAGTTGAGAGTTTCATTGTCGGATTCTGGATCTTACTTTTGAGATGGGGAACGAGATTGGAGAGTCAAAAATAAGCTCAGCAGCCAGGGCTTGTTTATACAAGCTTTTCTATTAACAACTTGGATACATTTTTCTACCTCCAGGTAGCATATTTGTTTATCCAGCAAGGCTAGGAGACCTTGGCGGACCGATGGACCGCGGTACACCCTCTGGATTGGGGTCGTTCATGACCTTCACGTTCAAGCAATATGCGATTCTTCATTCTGGTGCCAGTAGTCTTTTCTACTAGGACAGCGGCTATTGATCGGTAAATCAAGTAGGAACCTCATTTCTCCCGCCCTCGCACATACTCGTAGCACTCTTGCTCTTCGTCAACTCGGATAAAACAAGAAGTGTTCCTCTCGGATGTCGATCCGAATGAGGCTACAATAGTGCCTTTACTCTGCACGAGTCGATTCAAATTTGTACAACGCAGACAAACGAGATTCGCCTCCAAACTTCCCCAGATTTGGTAGAAAAGAGAAGGGCCGTATGCGGGGGGTAATCAGGGGGTAGAAAGTCAACTTCGCTTAACCTCGCCTACCCCCTCCATTCTCTAATGCCACACTGTTCCTGAAAATATTCTCTGTGCCATCACACCTGCAGGTCCAGATTTTCCGGACGCAACTCCTCCGCCAATACCCCAGGCCGATCCTTCTGAATGCCACAAATGAAAAGAACGTTCGCTCCGGCTCTTTACATGCCGCATTATCGGCAGAAGGTTGTCCGGGGTCGTAGGGCCCCCCTTGAAAGGCAAGGCTTCCCCGCGATCAGTCAGTCGTCTGATTCGATCATGCATGTTTTTATAGGGTGTTTACAGTTGAGTGGGCATTTGCTCCGTTTGCATTGAGGGTCAGCTGTTTGGTTTTCCTTGGCCCTTGAGCATGGAAAGTCTAGTGTGTGGCGAAGGAAATAGATGAAGATGATGGAGGGAAATTCCGCCTGCCTAATATCGGGGTCCAAGCAGGTACTTCTGCGGTTCTATGAAGCTGCCTACTGGTACACCTCCCGCTCATCCGTTAAATTGATGTATTGTAATTGTCTATCCTGGCCCTGCAACAGACGTGGTTAAGGTTCCGCTCTCGATATACACCCCGCTGTAATACCAATCTTCTGCTCCACCGTCGCTTACCCCGGATTTTGGTAGTCTTAGAACTCCCAGATGCCAATCCGCTCCATTCTGTAGCAGGTGTAAGCATTGAAGTGGAAGCGAGGGAAGGTTTCTTACCGACGATGTGCTCGTAGAAATCGGACCAGCGGTTTGTACGAGGGGTTCTGCACCAGTGGAGTGATAGAATGTAACGCTGCCTGCCCCAAAATCGATACCGAAAGCAATATTATGCCAGACTTTGACAATGTCAGCTACTTTCCATACTGCATGAATATTTGGCATGATGTACCATCAGCGGTGAAGTTAGTATTCCATCGTGATTGGCTTCCAGCGTACCATCGAAGCATTGGATCAGGAGTGTTTGTTGCTTGTCCGTCTTTCTCCAAGTTAGCATTTCAGCTCCACGCCACTCTCTGAAGGTTGCTGCTTACTTATCCATCCAAACTTTAATTCTGTGAAGTGCGATTCACTATGAAGTGATCAGCAAGAACAGTGTTTCCAAGTTCAATGAATGTACTCACAAGAAGCACACTTGGTGTTCAAAAGCTGGGTTTGGTGCATTTGTTGAAGTATGCATGACGCTGAAATGATAGAACACCTTTCCCTTATTGATAGCAGCCGTGGTTTGCGGGATCAGTTCAGTCCTCCACATATCGCTGTTCCATTTTGCTGTACTGTCGATTGTGAGTTTCAAACCCAACGCGTCGCTGGATGCTGGATTCTTGTATGATGCGGACGTGGAGATGTATTTCGAAGTGGCACCATTACCGTGAATGTACCATTGATAGGGCCCCTTTTGGTTCGACCAGCTCCAGCTGCTGATTGTGGGAATCGTATCTGCGGTGAATCTTCCATCCCAAAGAATAGCAGCTTTGTATTGGTCAGCTTTTGGCCGTTCTATTTGCGATACAAACGTACCTAGTACTAAGTTCAGCAGGGCTGCGAGAGTAAATAATGGAAGTAACATGGTTAGAGTCTAAAGATCCGAAACTCGATTTAGGGCATATGTGTTGACACGCTCAAAGTATCCTGACTGGGGCCAGGCAGAGCTATAAACAGTTCCGAATCACCAACAACCAGATGGGACGAAAGCAACCCTCTGACGAAATAACAAGCCCGTCAGTTGAGCATAAATACGTAGTGGACTTCACAGCATCATTCTGGCAGAATCTGCAAGTTGAAAGTATCGTCGAAGTACCGAACCTCGAGGCTGAATCCCCCACACTCTAAAACCCAGTCATTGTGGGGAATCCTGGTCGCCGAAAGCCATCACAGACAAATTTCAACCAGTAGATATCGAGGCTCTAGAGATATCAATATATCGATATTGTGTTGAGCGTGCTAGAAATCTTCAGTGCCACCAAGTGAAGTGTTGCTGAAGTTCCGTTGGAGGGAGTCATGGCAACAGAGACAGTTACCAGGGGCCTGGATATTCTGATATCCTCCCAGAGGAGGGTTCACTGAGGAAGGGATATATGAAATACCTGATGTTAGGCATACCCTGGTAGATATTATATGTCTTAGACGGCTCCATCGGTGTGGTCGTGGTACTGTACCATTGCGGCTCAGCAGCTGGGTCGTCGGTCAAAGCATAATTTGACGACACTTGAGCGGAGAACGCCTGGTATTTTCGAGAGGGAGAGAGATTTTTTCGGACAAGAGGATTGTTCTTGGTAGTTTAAACCTATGGCTGGAATATTCAAAGGCATTAAGAGTGCTTGGAGGTTGCTCCATCCAGCTTGTGCCAACTTCGCTTCAGCCGATGCTGGCCATCCTACGCGGACGAACGAGTATCGAGGACCGCAACAATGAACCGAATGAGAGACTCTTATAAATCATCAAGTTATGAACGAAGCATTTTGTCCTACTATAGTTTGGGGACTTTCAAATAAACTCCGATCTATGGATACAGTGAAGAGAGCCGGACGAAATTTTTGAGACGAAAATTTTCCCGCCACGAAGCTTGGTCCATTGATTGAAAGAGCGTAATTGCAAAAACCCCATGATGTAATATATATACTAGAAGAGAACGTATGTACAAAGTTTTAGTTGTCCCTCAGAATTTTGAATCCTTCTATCTCAATCCACTGGATGAGACTTTTGTATATACAAGAGATCAGTGCTTCGTGCTTAGAATGCTGGGTTGGCATTGGTCAAAAGTTGCTCGAAGTAGGCCTCGAACCAAGTTCCAGCCTCAGGCGCAGGCTTGAGAGCTGCGTCACGACCGCAGGTTGCATCGTATCGTACGGCAGTTGTGTTGGAAGTTCCCTATTTCGTGTCAGCTAAACGGTATCATTTACAAGGCGTTCTTTCGGACTCACATCACACTCTCCACCTGGCTTGATCCAGACGAAGGCATCCGCAAGAGCATTTCCAGTGTCGGTGGTTGGGCGAAGACCGAAGCCAGTACCCTTGATGTTGCACCAGTCTCCCCATGCTTGTTGGCCGGTTGGCTGCTTTCCACTGCGACCAGTATCCGTGATGAAGTGGGCGGGGAAGCCAGCAGCTGTCAGAAGAGGAGCAAATGCATTGACGTATCTGGCTTCATCACAGACGGAGTTGCCCTGAGTGTATGATGGGCAAGTAGCGATACTCCAAGCGTTGTAGTTGGCAACATTGGTGGCAAGACCTCGAACCTGCGAAGGGCTACCAGCGGCTTTGTAGAGATCTCCAAAGAGAGTTGCGGCGGGCCCGATGTTGGCGGGCCATCCAAGCCACCCAGCGTGCCCTGCATCGAGATACATTGCAACGTTTGGGAGATTCAATTGCTGAATTGCGTAGGTGGTGCACTCCTTGTAAGCAGCTGCTGCACCAGAGCATTTGGCAACATTCATGTTGGTGACCAAATTGGCAAGGGAATCAGGTTCTATATGCTGGTTAGAATACAGTTTAGGAACAACATTTGAATTGACTTACCAATGACAAGAATGACCTTGACATCAGAGTATGTAACAAGCAGGGCCTTGATGGCATCGATGTACTTCTTGTAGTTGGCAACACCTCCATTGGCGATTGAGTATTCACCGTTTGAAGCCAATGCCGCGCAATCGCGGTCTGGCAAATCGTAGACGACAAAGGTGCCTGCAACCTTTGGGCTGGCTCCAGCAGCATTCAAAGCTCTGATGTTGGAAAGGAAAGTCCCCATCAATGGAACCTTCGACATAGTGTCTAGCCAGACGAAAGTAGGCACCTTGGCAACTGAGGCGGCCTTGGTGGCCATTGCTCCAGTGAGCGATGGAATGGCATAAGCGTTAATTTCTGAAGCATAGTACGGGTTTGCGTAAAGTGCCACACCGGAAAAGGGGTTGCCACTTGCTGCTGCAGTTGTTCCGCCTGGAGCATTGCTAGTTGTTGGAGTTCCTCCAGAGCTAGTAGTGACTGTGGCTGGCTTCGATGATGTGGAGGACTTTGAAGTAGTCCCACCAACACTGGTCGGTGGAGTTGTTGCTGCTGCCGAAGTCGTCGAAGTCGTCCCAGCTGGAGGTGATCCAGGAAGACATTGAGAGTACCATGGGTTTCCATAACTGCAATAGTATCCAGCAATACATGTGGTAGCTCCTTTCCAATCTTGTCCACCACCTTGACATTGTTAGAATCTTTTCCCCTGTGCAATGCGATGACTTGGCTTACATTGTCCATATGCACCAGACTGAGCACTGACAGCTGATACAAGCGCCGCAGCGGCGAGGAGAGCGTTCTTCATAGTCATAATTGAGAAGTGATCTGAGGAAAGTTGGATGTCTCTGACGAAAGAGAAAAAAAAGACGAATAGCCACGAGCTTTTATATGAAGGGCTTCCAGTAGCCAAGTCGGACTGCCACTTAAAGAGCAAGTATGCATCACGGCGGACTTTCCAAATGTTCCGAATAGCCTGAGAAGTTTCAAGAGCTAAGGTTGGGTTGGTAAAGCCGCTGTGAAGATCGAGATCCACTTCACAGGCACACCTGATATTCAACTGGCTGCAGACAGTTCTAGATTTGCGAACATGGGACGAATGAAGAAAGTAACGCCAAATTGGCAGGGGAAGAAGTGGAGAAACCAGACGGAATAGTATGCGAGCAGTCCTTGTTTCCTCTCGAAGAACTCGTGGTAATGATCGAATCGAGGAGCGAGCCGCACCTTGCCAAATGTCAGGAGGTATTCCATGGTGGCTTGCAAGCCACCCTGCACCCCACCACGTTGCCCAACTTAGACTTCCTCCCTGTCTTGTTACGGAACCTAGGAAGATATGGTCCGACAGAAGTACAAATAAGATGTCTTGTGATGAAATTGGGGTTTCCAAGCCCACCAGTAGCTTGATATCGCGATTGGGTAGAACGTGGAGATGCAACTCTAACACTGTGCCTGACAACTGCAAGGTCAAGATCGGAGCCAAATAAAATAACTGATACTTCAATAAGTGGAACAAAGATATTCAAAACAGTCAAAAATGGAAGAACTATTCCCCGCTTCATGCTACTTGTGGTCCGAAAAAGGCATTGCGGCATTGCCCATAAGGATCCAACCACAATTGTATGGCCCGCCATCTCGGAAGCGTATATTGGGCTCCAGAACAGGCACAGACAGCCGGTGATGGTATTCTACACTGCGGCACTAGCGCAACAGAACGCGGAGAAGAAATGGGGGAGGGGTAGCATTCGAGTTGTGGGAGTTTACTTCGCGGAGAAGGAGGGATGTCGTGGTGAAAAATAAATTAACCGGAGTAGTGGCCGAGAGCCGAAATGATTCAGGGGCAAGGTTCGCTTGGGTCCATGATCTTGAATGCCATCCTCCAAATATACCTAGGCATCTTTATTGCCTCCTGCCACCATAATCTTGCCCCTGTACAAACTTGGTCTTGTATCAAGATAGATTACTACCAAAAGTCTAAGATAGATGAGGGAACGGCCCGTGGACTCCGTACTGAGTACCCCGTGAGTGTGTACCTTCATATTTACCCGCTCGCTTCCACAACTTCAGGGGATAGATGTGGGGCATTTTATATCGTCAAGTATCACCAGATCTTGTGCATGCTGCAAGCTGCAAGGCAAAGGTACTGTCAGAGACACAAAGTAGGAATTCGGGATACTGGACCGATTTGTGATAACTCATAAGTAAGACCATCAGCTCTTGACCTCGACGAACTAGGACATTCAATTCAGACCCTGCCAGAATGCTGATCACAGTTGGCCATAGAAGTGGGAGTGAGTGTGTCGAGAACTCTCTTAGTTATACAGCCAAATTCCAATCCAATTAACGTCTCAATAGTTGGGTGCTTTTCTCGGGTTCGCCATTGCTTACTTTGCAGCATCTTAAGCGACAGATGCGAAGTCATCTCGTTGCATTACGTTGTCTTTATAACCTGTAACAAGCCCAAGTCAATATCAGCCGTATAATACGTCTATATCTGACATTCCGTCGATACTTGGCACAACTTCTTCTGCATCAGACACTCCACCATATACAAATGATTGCCCTTGCTGATCCTTCAGGTTTTGTTCAAGTGAACAGGTTTCGTTCACAGCTTTTACACTTATCCGAAACGAGTTTATCATGGTTTCGATGCTTATTTGAAGACTGCTGTAATATTATCATGTAGAGTCTTGATGGTTTTGATGGCGATAGACATGGCCGATTTCGATGCGATCAAGTATAAGAGGACTTGGGGAACGCATACTTTTGATCCTCCAAGCCAAGCTCATTTCATCAAGCATCTCAATACATCCCCTTCAAAGTTACCCAATTTTTTAGAACTTCAAACATCTCTCATAATCTCATCATGAAGGGCCTTGCCACATGTGCAGCTGTCTTGGCTCTGGCTAGCCAGCAAGCCTCTGCTCACTGTATGTTTCCTCATGATACTCACTTCGAATCCACGAACTGTGTAATTATCATTCTAACATTAGCTCCAGATATCTTTCAGTCGATTGCTGTGGCGGGGACGAAGAATGCCCCATACACCTACGTCCGCAAGAACACTAATGGAAACTCACCAGTGACCGGTACATCCCCCCCCCCCCAACATTAACATATTAAAGCTCAACTAACTTCAACAGACCTCACAAGCCCGGATCTTACTTGCAACGCAGGTGCTGAGACTGGGTCCAACACCTCAACTGTCTCTCTCGCAGCTGGCTCCACTCTAGCTTTCAGCAGCGACACTGCAGTTTACCACAATGGACCAGTCTCTGTCTACATGGCCAAGGCACCCACGACCGCTGCGACATTTGACGGTTCCGGAAACGTGTGGTTCAAGATCCTCGACATTGGCCCGACTTTCCCAGGCGGAACATGGGATTTGAAGCGTGAGACCCACCACCAATTCACATTGCAACATTATCGTGTCTATAAAATACAATAGCTAACGATAACCAGAAACATACGACATTCCCATCCCCGCATGCATTCCAGCTGGAGAATACCTCGTCAGAATCCAAAGCATGGCCATCCACAATCCTTACCCCGCGCTCCCCCAGTTCTACGTCTCGTGCGCGCAGGTTGCTATCACAGGAGGGGGATCAAAAGATCTAGGTCCTAAGGTCTCCATCCCTGGAGATTTCAAGGCTACGGATCCGGGATACACTGCTAATATTTACACTGATGTAAGGTTTCCCCTCGCTTTTGTGGTGGTTGATGTTTACTGACTGTTTACTTGTAGTTCACTAGTTACACGATCCCAGGGCCGGCGGTGGCTTCTTGCTAAGCCTCGCTAACAGGCCCTAACTTTCGTCAGGAAGCTTGTTGTTTTGGTATAGTTTAATATCATGGATTGGGACATAGAAGATGTGGAACATGATCTAGGCTAGTAGAGACTCATCGCCTGGCAGCAACACAACAGTCGTTTCTGCATGTCTACTCTTAATTTCGCGAAGTTTATATAGTCAGTTCCAAAGATCAAATGATTTCTAACAAATCTCCCTGCAAATGACTCTGGTCACTTAAGAAAGCACAAGTCTCGTAAATTATAAGTTCAAATGTGCTAGAGATATTTACTACTGGGCTACTGATACACTCTTACGTACTTGCCTGACTGATAGGACCTGGAAAATAGATTTTCCAAAGCTCTTCTTCCAACATTAATTCAACTGACCCTCCTTCCTATCATTTAGTTCCAGCGGCTTTTCATTTTTGGTAACTTTCACCTATACAGTCATGAAGTACCCGCAAGTATCGGGCCTTGCTTGAACTCTGAACACGTGTCGTATGGATCGTATAGACCTTGAAGTGACTTAAACTTCAAATGACATGTTAAACTCTACACCGAAGCGTTTGTATTGCATATGACAAACGATACTTGGGAAGTTTCATTTAGAACAAGTGTGAATGTATTCGATTCCGTCAAATTCCTACTTTCACCAACCCTTTCTACCTCCCGAAAGGAATTCAGCTCTTCCTAAGTTCCACGAAATGGGTTCAACCTTCCTCGAAGCCACCCCCTGCTCCAAATCTAACACGTAAACACAGCCGGTCCTACATCACCCATGTCAGTCAATATCCCTCTCCCTCCCAAATCGACCCCAACAAAGTAAAGTCGACATGACCACTTACCAGGAATAACATAACTCTTCAAATTCCCATAAATACTAATCAAGATCCCCGGATCATTCGCCTTATACGCACCCGGCAAGCTGACAGTCGCGGGTGTTTTGGCAGCTGTGCCGCCAGTGACGTTGATTTGTGCACATTCCATCTAGGATCGCGAGTAAGCAACATTTCTTATCCGAATATTTGGAAAGAAAGGAGAGCTTACATAGAACTGGGCACCACCAGATGAACCAGCTGGAAACTGTCAGTATGCGGTCTGTACTTGGCTTTCCTGTACATGTGGAAATTGGAGGTAATGCATTCTTACCACCATGAAGAGCGATCATCTCAGCACGAAGAAGGTATTGTCCTGGTGCGATACATGCCGGTATCGTGATAGATTGTTGCCCTTGAGCCGTGATCTAAGAACCAAGCATCAGTCCCGGTCTCACTCCTAGTCCCACCCATTGATCTCTCTCCCTCTCGCTTCTCACTGAATGAACCTCAGAACTTACCAAATCGTCCACAGCCCATTTCCCAGCTTCATTTCGTCGCCAGTCAGCACATTATCTTAAAATCAAGAGTCAGATCATGAATCAGCTGGTATCACAACTCACAAGCAGAAAGCCCCGCCTCCTGGATCTTGAACCACCCAGCTCCATATCCCGGATCCGTAGCTGCATTCGTCACTTTCTTCATATACGCCATCACCGGTCCCTAGATCTCCACTTAGCTGTGTCCAACCCACCCTTTCGCGTAATTCTCTGTTTTCATTTTGTGGAGAGGTATTTGTTTGTCGGTTGGTTCGTATGGTTCGTACCTTGTGGCTGGGATCAACAACATCAGAGCCCGAGCTTGTGAGTGTGTGTCTCCAGATCGCTTTGACTGTTGAGCCGGCTGCGACGTCGAGGATTTGGGTGGTGGATTTGGTGGGGTTGGGACCGCCGTTGCACTGGAGGTTGGAGGGTTAGTATTGTATAGAGGTAATAATTTTGGTCTTCTTATGGGAAGAGGGAATGCGTACGGCGATATCATTCGACGCAACGTTCGTGATCGGCTACACTTCCCATCAGCACATTGCCTCACATTAATCCATCTGTACCGTAGATCTTCATACCCCATCGTAAGTCGGTACACGAACCCCAACACCCACACCTGTAGTACACATCATCAGCTCTCTAGCCCTAATAAGTAGATATAAGTTTCCGCCCAGAACATACCATTCGTCGTGCCACCCGTAACCAAAGAAGTGAAAATCGTATGGCAAGACCCCATTCCCAGGAGTACAGCCCACGATGAAGTATGCTGGAACTTCATGATCGTTCAACAATAACACAACCCCGATTTCTAGAAAGAGCAAAATCTAAGAATGGCCTCGGTTCGAAAGGAATGGGCTGTCAGGGAGCGAAAGAAGAAATGAAGTGACGACGGCATATATGTACATACCTCTATCTACAATCACCCACCAACTACTGCTGTACGTCCATACCCGTTGATCATCCACCACCTGACAGCAATATTACCCACCAAGTCACAAACACGCCAACACTCATTGATATAGTACACCAAGAACCAGCACCCCATCCCATTCCATCCCATCGCCACCCAACTCAATAAGCTCTCCTTGTCCCTTCAAAACACCAAAAAATCCAAATAAACGCCTCCTAAAAGCAGTAACAGCGGAACGTAGACATCCGCAACCTCATTTCAGAGTCTCGAGGGCCTGGATTGGATTGAATATCAGCTGGTATGCTATATTATATTATGATGATGACGGCTTGGCTGGGGGTGTTGGATGTTTGGGGTGTTTTATCCATAGTGGGATGGGAGTGTCGGTTGTTGATTGTGTGGGGTATGGGGTAGATGTGGTGTTCGGCAATTGCTGGTTCTGTTTGGACCTAGCAGGGTAGGGGAGTTTGTCTGAGCCTAGGCGGCTCAGGGTGGAAGAGAAGCGAGGGTCAGGGCGTTGTTTATTTGGAAGCGGTTTTTTGGGGGAGAGGGGGGACTGATTGATTACTGTACCAGTTTATTTGTGTTTTGTTTCGCTTGAGAGAAAGGCCGCTTGGCAGTGAGGTGACTTGGTGGATTGGTAGATTAAATGTGCTGTTTACTCGATAGACTAGATTTCTTTGGTCGTTGTTGTTGACTTCGTCTTCGGATGCATGGGTGTGGGATTCGGTAGCAAGTTGGTTCAGTCTGTGGAAGTATGAAGAGGGATTGTCGTATCATTCTGCATATGAAGCCGGCACCTTCGTAAAAATGATATCAAATTTGTAAAACAGAGCTGGAAACACTAGTCTAAGGGGAATAAACGGCATGCAACGCACTTACAACCCAAAACGCCTCTCCTTCTCACATCTCTCCCTATACACCAGAATGTAAATGTAAATGACAAGTCTAAACCTCGAAATCTCTCTTCCTAGTAGTCTCAACAGCACCCTCCTTGAAAACGGTCTTCCCGCCATCCGTCTCGCCATACTCGCTACCCGCATCATAAGCGAAGCTCATATCCTCGACCTGGTCTCCAACCTCCATCCACACATCGCTGGTAGCCGGCACCGGGAAGAACTTGCAGAGAATGTAATAGACACCTCCAGCCACGATGAAACCGCAGAAGAAATTGAGGTTGTAGATGTACTGAGCGCCTTTTGGGACTTCCTTTCCAATGGCGCCGACGAATCCGACGATGTTGATCAGGATCCCGGCGATATAGGCTGCGTAGCCTCGCCAATGGCAGCCGTATGTGAAGAAATAGGGACCGGTCTTCTTGGCGGAGTAGAGATCTTTGACTTGGAGGAAACCTTTACGCACGAAGTAGTAGTCGATGACGATAACTCCAGCAATGGAAGATAGGAACACGGAGTAGGCGGATAGATAGGTGGTGAACTTGTTAGCGTCCTTGAGTAAGTTCCACGGACACATGACGAGGCCGACGATGGCACAGATATAGCCGCCTCTTCTGATGTTGAGGTATCGTGGAAGGAGTGCTGTCATGTCTGTGCCTGCGGATACGGAGTTGGCTGCAATGTTGGTTCCGAGCTGAGCAAGAGCGAAAGCGGATGCGATGAAGAAAACACCAGCACGATTACCAGATGTGCCTTCGTCGAGGAATGACTTCAGCAAATCGAGAGGATTCCAGATCGGGTCGCCCTTGAAGATGACAGTGGACGAAGAGGAGACGATGATGCCGATGAATGAAGTAATTCCGAAACCGCATGGGATTGTGATCAGTTGGGACCAGAAGGCATCCTTGGGCTTACGAGCGAAACGGGCGAAATCTGGGTCGTTCTGTGATGGGTCAGAAGGAAATCAACGTGTCGAGGAAAGGAGGAAGCATACCACAATGAGTGTAGCGAAGTTCGAAATAGCGGACATGATACCAGTGACCATTCCCCATGCCAATTTGGATCCGTGAGAAGTGTTTGGCTGCTTGACAATGGGTCCAATACCCTTAGCTCGTACAATAGCCCAGATGAAGAATGCAACTCCGGCAGTGGGGACGACGTAGGCTTTGACAGTGAACAGGTGTCTGATCTTGTGTACTGGGAACCAGATCGCAGGAAGAGAGAGAAGCCAAAAGAGGAGGAAGGAGACGAAATCGCGAGTGTTCGTCCCTGATCCTGGGATACCGTTGTGAATGTTCTCGAAGGATGGCCAGATCGAGGAGATCATAAGACGGATGCAGTTCCCCCCAATCCAAGCCTGAACACCATACCAAATGCATGCCATAGCGGCTCTGTTGAAGACTGGCCAGAGAGCGCCCCAGATGCCGAAAGATGACCGCGATACAACAGGGAAGGAGATATGGTAGGTAGCACCGATACGACCAGTCATGCAGACGAAGCAAGCTGCAAAGGTGTAGCCAAGCCAGACACAAAGCCATGATTGCCACCAAGAAAGACCGGAGGCACTGATCATAGAAGAGGATATCATCCAAGTATTCTAACATGGTTGTTAGCCCATTATTCTCGCATAAATAACTCCCGTACCAAACCAGACTTACAATATTGAACGAATCGGCAACCCAGAAACCGACAAAATTCCAAGCACCCCATTGTCGGCGTTCGGCCTCAACTATAGAATATCAGAAATGTTTCGATGATTTCCAAACCCTTTCCACATACCAGGTTTCAAGTCATGGTTGTGCAACATCAACTGTGCGTTCGTCAAGCCAGGCTCACTCTCCACCGCCAACCTCTCCGCCCAATACGCAACCTTCGTGCCTCGAACTTTCTCCATGACGAAATCGAAAAAGGTAGACTCGTCTGAAGAGTGATGTACGATAAGTTGCGAGTCGCCGTTGAGACTTTCGAAAGCGGAGTCTAAGGTGCGGGTACTATGACGTCGAGCTCTCGTCGGCGTGGAAGGACCAGAAAGCAACGGCTCGTTCTCGTCTCCGTTTGCGTAACTGTTCCTCGATGATAGTTGGCGAAGGTAGTTGTAGTTGTTGTTATTATTGTTGAATCTCGAGTCGCCTCTTGAAGAGCTCTTGGAATCTGGTTCCTCATCTCGAGGAGAGGGCGGCATCTGCACGGTTTATATATACTCTTTCTAGTCGGTCTTCCAAGAGAAATGGTCGGATCTTCATGCACTTCTAACAAACGTTCTACTTCTGGTAACGAGCTGAGCTGCAAGCCTTTTGCATGGCATATGGAAATCCAAGAACCTTCGAGGGAAAAATGTCAAGGAAGAGAAAGGCGACGGGGCATCATGGCATGTCCATCGGCTATCTAGTGTGGTTGTGTCTGTCTATCTCTCGTCCTTTCAAACCACCGGCTCTTTCGTTATCAGCTGGCCAAGACAGCCGGAGAGGTGATTCTAACTCGGAATTCGATGGAGAAGCACTCGTCCCAAGAACATCCCAAGAGGTTTCAAGAGTGCTTAGACCAGTCAACGACGAAACTGGTGTAGGAATTGGTATGCATGTGGCCGCGGTGGCCCCCTTCCCCACGCAAGCCTGACGTTGAGAAGGCAGCGCAGCCCGGCGCCCGCGGCCTGTCACCAATTGAATCCCTATCAAAACAGTAATCCACCACCGGCTGCCGCTGTCGGCGATACAAGCGAACCCCTGTGATAGGCTGGGCGGTGTTGATTTGCAGATTTCGAGATCGCCGGACAGGGGCTGCGATAAGGTTTGCTCCGCTTGTTACTCGATCTCATCGAGTCAACCTGGGTTTTGAAGGGTTTTGTGGGGAAGTAAAACAGGAAATGTGATGGTGATGTTGTTTTTTGAGTTTTTGTTAGATGTCGGTTTCTCCGAGTGAGGGTCATGAGATTTTCTTAGGGACAGCTGGAGAGCTTTGAAGTTGTCATGATGGTCTTGGAATTGTGCACTTTGTCTTACAACAAGAGAAACATAAGATCACATGTTTGTAGAACGGCCCACGTGATCACGTTATGGCTTGTAGTTTGGGGTTTTTGAAGGTTCCGTGATGTAGAATGACTATCGTTTTGAGACATATGAGTTAGTGTATAGAGCCGTTAGGTATTTCTTTGTCACGATATTAGAAGTCGTTGTTTAGTATTAAGTAAGTGGCTTCAGACGCTTTGGAAGGTGTACATGCGAACATCCTCTCGTGCTCTCCAAGTCATCCAACCGACTAGCGGTTAAAAGTTTCATGAAACTTGGGGAGTAAATATACGACTCAGGTGAGACTGAAATCCAAAGTCTTTCAAACACTCTAGATGTAAGAAATACCACACGTTGCAGGCAGGTCCCATCACTCACATCCCGCGTGCCCAGAGTTGCAAAGTTGCCCTCACTACTCAAGAGCACAAATATGCAGAGGGATAACTTTGTATGGTGCTAGAAGTCCATATTGAGGATAGTGCTGTCCCGACAGCGCAGCAACGAGGAGACATTGGTAAAGCGAGGCTCATTCGCACACCTACGGCTATGGCTTGGATCCTGCAGACGACCCTGGAGTCCACCGTGATAGATTTTACTGGAAATTGATAAGGAGCCATTTTTGGCGAGGGGAAACGACTGTCCTGCAAAATACCCATACCATATAATGCTGTAGGAAAAACAATGTTTCTCAAGATCCGGCATGCATCCTTGCACGGATACTTTTTCACACGGCTTGACCTGATCTTGAATCAGAGGTCACCGCGTGCCAAGCTATAAATAAAATGTCCAGTGACTATTCCTTCAGTCGGTATGTATTTAAACAACTAAGGTTCGAGTCACATTTCCTAAGTTCGATGTGAGGAATATCCAGGCATTTACCAAAATCTGTTCCGAAATAGGTAAATTTTACTAGCGTAAAGAATGTGCGAACTGCAACAAAAGAGAAAACTGGACTTGATCTCCAGAGGCGGATATGCCAAGTGTCAGTATGAGTGAGAGTGGGATTCGGGTATGATGATTCATGTACCGCACTAGATCGAGGATAGAAATCCTTGAACGAGAGGGCATAGTTCGGATATGGCTCGGGAACGGATATCGAGATGGAACGAACAAGATACTGAGCTTCAAGAGTTAGAACTTCATTCGGTAAGGTAGTGAGAGAATCTAGTCATGCCACGTGTGTGTTTTTAAAGGTAAGCTTACACCAAGTTGTGCTTTGAAGTGGATCTAGGACGAAGAGTAAGACTGGCTCATGTAGGAAATATTTGAGAAGAGTGATGGAGCCAAGTGATATCTTGGAATACCTCATAACGCTCCTTACCGCTGACAGCACTATTTGTCTCAGGCTATCGAAAGGACGTGCTTTTCTCTCGCCAGCCAAGTTTGCCGAGGAGAATATTGAATAGAACTCTCGGATCAGCCCATATGCAAGAGGCTTGAGATCGCCAGGAGATGATGGTAGGGCTGACTGTCGGCCGTCCTGATTCTCCGGTAGCGGGGTTGTCACCGCTGCACCGACTGTGACCGACACAGTGCATGGAATAGAAAGTTGTGTTTTGACGAGGATGATAATCGATTTGAACAAACTGTACAGGTGCTTTGCAACAAGAGAGCATATGCTGAGATTCCCCAGTGGCGGATTACCTGACACAACGCTATATAAATCCGATGTTTGACAGTCATTTTATGACAAAGAGAAAGACTTAGGGCCGGTACTTGAGCGGCGGATTATGGCACTCTTTTCAGCGGTCAACAAACGAGGCAGACTATTCGTTTAAGAAATGCGAGGCCAAACTGTTGGGATCGTGACTTCGGACCATGAGGTGTAGGTTGGTATTTTTGGACATTTCTGACTCATGGGGGCACTTGCACACGAGCAGGATTGCCAAGCCATCCCGGGAAATCCAACTGGAACACAGACTGTCAAATGATCCCGAAATACGGAGGTACAGCCCTGAGCTCCACACGTCTGTACGAAGTACGTGCATCGGGCATGAAGCCGACGACGATGTTGGACAGGAAAATGAATGTCAAGCATGGGAGGACAACGAAGGACGGAGAAATTGCAATGCAGACAGACAGACAGACAGACAGAAACAGAACACCAAAAGTGAGGCAAGGGTCACGTTTCGGCGAACCAAAGTGCTGGATCCTCCCCAGCAACTTCGAGGATCATCACCACACCCTATTGGCCATCTCCAGGCGGGTTCTTACTCGACGTCCTTACGTTTGTGGCCAATGAGAAGCCTCAAAAGTGCTGCCGGCCCTTGCATTTCCTTATCGCAAGCCTTGGTCTCGGCGCAGCAAGAGGCCCAGCCAGGGCAGAACTTTACCCCGCCAGCCCGCCGCAAGGTGGAACGGCTCCACGACGTCGTGAGCTTCCTTTGTCCCGTAAGAACATTTCCATTTGTAAGAAGATGGGAGCGCGAGGGCGAGAATGTCGGCGCGACCGCGAAATGCCGGGGAAGGGGATCTCAACAACGAAATGGAAATCGGGGAGGAGGGAAAGGAAGATTAACTGCGTGGGAGGCAGAGCAGAAGCTCGCCGGTCTGTGGCTGAAGTATGTTGCAGAGTGACGAAAAGAAAATTGTTTCCTTCTGTTGGCATGAGGCACCGTACTGTGCTGCACTGCATGGCGTAGTGGGGGAGCAGCACCAGCAGGAGGCAGGAGACGCTGCGGTGAATGGCTACCCTGCTGCACCACCCTGGCTTGTCTGACGCAGTGCGACTGTGAGGTTGATGTTCTTGCATGTTGAGGATGCCTCAAGCGCCTCGGGATGGGTGGAAGGAAAATGTGTGTATCTGGGGGGGACGGGGGCTGGAATGGTCTGATATAGGAAGTGATAGCTTTCAAAGATTGACTTTGAGCGGCAACGACATCATGGTCGATGGTAGCTTGGAGTGGAAGAAGATCTTGAGCAGTTCGTGGTATCGGGTGCTTCAAAGATCCCCCAATAATAGCTGGCTGGCTGCACTTCAAGTTCAAGATCGATCGTCACCCAGACTACTACTCACAATAACAGGATCTCGGCTCGGGTTATTGACGTCGTTGTAAGAAGTGCTTGTATGGTGGAGGGATAGGATAAGTAACAAATACGATTGGCAACATGAGACATAATGTACTGTGCAGTTGAGAGACATGCGTAGGTAATGAGGTTGGGATATGGAAAAGTAATAGGAAAGCACAGAATAAGAGCTCTCGAGCTTTCTCCACGCAGTGGTTTGCTTTCTTCCAGACCCGGTTGAAGTCTGAAGTGCAGATATCTAGACGCACAGCACATGGGAAAGACAAATCAGGAAGTCGTGGCTGGTCAAGTCTCTGCAAGCTGCTGCAAGTGCAAAGGTGCAAATTTACAAGAAGGACGACTACACCAGCAGAGAATGCTGCAATGTATTTAATTGCCGCAAAGCTGACTATTGAACATTGTCGTGTGCTCGAACAGATTTTTCCATAATGAGGGATATCATGAGCGTGATAGTGCCAGCAGTGCTTGTGAACACACAAAGAAGCAAATGAAAACCTTGCAAGTAGTGAGATTACTTCCGCGTACCTCGCTTTTGGCTTTTGCTTCTTCTGTTTACATGGTCAGCACAACTCAGATTGGACATCCCTCCCTTGTCGCGGAAGCTCTTCCTATTTCTTCCTATTGCATTATTCCAGGTCGCATCCCATCCTTTCCCCCAAGCCGTCCACACACGACAGCGAGAGAGGCACCGCACCGCACTGCACTGCACTGGACCGCACCGCGCCAACCCAACCCACGCCTTCTTTTAGCCGACCCCCCTGTTGCCCCCCCATTCTCCTTCTCTTATCTGCCCTTCATAAAGAACCAGCTCCCGATCATCGCTCTCCTTCGCCTTCTCTCTTCTTTCTCTCCTCAACGCAACAAGACTCACTGTCTGTTGACCTCCCCCCATTACAACCTACAACCAATTCTTTCCCCATTTACACCCCCCCAAAACCGCAAAGATGGCAGGCTCTACTACCGTCTCGTACACTGCCAACGTGAGCAAATTCCCGATCTCCGAAATCACCCCGCTACGAACAAACCAGGCTGACGATTTTGTAGCTCTTGAAATACATGTCCCTTGACCAGAAGGGAAATGCTATGGCAGAGTGAGTAGAGAAGGCTCTAGAATGCGAATTGTACAATCTAACTTGCGGAAAGGTACATCTGGATTGATGCTACTGGTGGTGTTCGTACCAAGTCAAAGGTGAGAAAACGTCCCTTGCGCACTTTGCGCACCTTGCGCCACTTCGAGTCATTCCAAGAAAATATATTCTGACTTCTTGCGCCTTCAGACTCTCACTTCTGTCCCAGAAAGTGGCGTCTTCAAGGTTGAGGATCTCCCAGAGTGGAACTTCGACGGCTCTTCGACTGGCCAAGCCCCCGGTGACAACTCCGACGTCTACCTCCGACCCGTCGCCATCTACCCCGATCCATTCCGCGGTGCCCCCAACATCTTGGTTATCACTGAGTGCTGGGACCCTGATGGAACCCCAAACAAGTACAACTACCGCCATGAGTGTGCTAAGCTCATGGAGGCCCACAAGGAGCACAAGCCATGGTTCGGTCTTGAGCAGGAGTACACTCTTCTCGATCAGCTTGACAGACCATATGGCTGGCCACAAGGAGGTTTCCCCGGTCCACAAGGCCCATACTACTGTGGTGTTGGAACTGGCAAGGTCTACTGCAGAGATATTGTCGAGGCTCATTACAAGGCTTGCTTGTTCGCTGGTGTCAAGATCTCTGGTACCAACGCCGAGGTTATGCCAGCCCAATGGGAGTTCCAAGTTGGTCCTTGCGAGGGTATTGAGTGTATGTATTTCTAATCTTCGCATTGCAAGAATCGTGCTAACTCTAAGCAGTGGGTGATCAACTCTGGCTCGCTCGTTTCCTCCTCCACCGCATCGCTGAGGAGTTCGGCGCCAAGATCTCTTTCCACCCCAAGCCAATTCCAGGTGACTGGAACGGAGCTGGTCTTCACAGCAACTTCTCTAGTGAGGAGATGCGCAAGCCTGGTGGAATGAAGTACATCGAGGCCGCCATCAAGAAGCTTGAGGGTCGCCACAAGGAGCACATCGCCGTTTACGGAGAGGACAACACTCTTCGTCTTACTGGCAGACATGAGACTGGTAGCATCGACTCTTTCACATATGGTGTTGCCAACCGTGGTTGCTCCATCCGTATCCCCAGAGAATGTGGCCAAAAGGGTTACGGTTACTTTGAGGACAGACGACCAGCTTCCAATGCCGATCCTTATCAAATTACCGGTATCATGATGGAGACTGTAAGTTCATAACTACCTATCTAAGATTGGATCATACACTGACTATCGACCAGATCTACGGTTCCGTTGAGTAGATTTAGAGGCGTGCAAATCGGTTTGGTTGGATGGGTCGGGGCGTGTACAGATCTTGATTTTCTGCAAGCGATGTTTTTACTGCCTGGTCTCTAGCATTACAGAGTTTCCATGCAAACTGCGCAGACAATTCGATACCAAATTCAAAACCTCACTGTTGTTTTATATCACGTGCCTAATGCAGTACCTGAATCGATCCCGAGGTACTTACCTACCCCCCTACCTCATTATCTGTCCCTGTACTCTTAGAGGAGGATCTTTGCCTACCTTATGTAAACAAAGAGTCCAGTGCCTATCTAAGAAATAGAAATCCTCAAATTGAGGGGTTACAGCCTTGTTCAAAGCGTTCAGCCTCGTCGCTGCACGTCATCAAAGTCAAAGTCATCAACGTGCAGCAAGCCCAAGCTCCCTCAAAAGTCCTAGAGCTTCAGAATCTCCAAAGCAACTACACCCGAAATGCTTTTCACAACAGTACCCAGAGCAGCAGCAATGCGCTGCACATTCAAAACTCCATTCCGATCAATCTCAACTCTTCAATCGAATCCTCATATCGTAAGTCAATGTTTCCGTGGTGCTCAACCGCAGATATATCCTCCTAGGTCTCAACTCCGAACCTTCCTTCCCTTGCCACAACATTCAATTGGATGCATACTAACAACAAGTAAAACAGTACGTCTTCCCGTCTTCAGCACCATCCTCCCACCTCCTCACCCTCCTCCCAACCCAACCGCCCAGCCCCTCTCTCGCAATTGGAACGACAACAGCCCTCCCACCAACTCCCTCATCCGTAACAGAGAACCCGCAATTCATGCGCATCCTCTACGACGTCCTCCGTCTCCACGCGCCCTCCGACCCATTCATACAAGGCCAAGCCGCAGCTTTTGCCTCCAGCTCTGGCTCCGCCTTGGGTTCAGGAGGGATGTTCTTCCCGCAGCAGAACCAGAGGCGTGGAGGAGGGAGCGAGGCAGCTAAGAGAGGACAGGCGGGCGATGGAGCAGGAGGCGCGAGTTCGCAGGGCGGTGCCGGGGGAGGAG
>JAFJYG010000340.1:0-50919 GCA_017366145.1 Cadophora sp. M221 | reverse complement strand
GAAAGATTTAGGTGAACGTAATTAGGAGTATTCAAGCATCCGTCTATCTGCATTACATATTCTACAAGTTAGCCTTGACCCAGAGACCGAGTTTCTCTAAGCCCGCGTGGCCATCGTATATATCTCGCTTAACGGCTCGCGAATTTATTTATGAAGAGTCAGATTTACCAAAAAGGGGAATTAAGAGGAAAACTTACATTCTTTGGACCTAAATCACTGATCTTCTCGACGCCGAGAAGTCTCATACAAGTTTCTGTCTCGGCTTCGAGAACTAGACGATCATTAGCACGTTTTCAATGTGGGAATTACAGCGGTAAGACTTACTCTCAAAAGTCCTCTTAATACCTTGGGTACCGCCAGCTCCAAGGCCAAACAATACGGCTCGTCCAACACCAACTGCCTTCGCACCCAGGCAAAGAGCCTTCACGACATCTGTACCTTTCTTGATACCACCATCAACCCATACTTCAATTCTGCTGAATACTTCAGGGCAGTATTTCCAGATCTCCAGAAGTGTGTGTACCGCAGGAGGTGCTGTATCAAGAGCACGACCACCGTGAGCCCCCACCTTTGGGGAAGCGGGTTTCGAGGCTTCTTCGGAGTACTTTCAATTGCGGGCGAGTTGAGTGGCTGGTCGAATCAAGGTCTCGAATTGGAAATCTTCGGCTATTGGAATTGAAATCCACCCGGCAAATGACCGAGTACAGCACCCCGATGATTCTTTGGATGTTTTCAGACTTTTGAAGAATTACTACTTTCGAGTAATTGAGCGTTAGACTGCTCACGAGGAAAGTGTTAGGTGTGCAGACAGCTTCGAAGGTGCGCTGCTAGAAGTGGAAGAAGCTGTTTGTGCTGGCCATCCCGCTTGACAGTTTATATCTAAATCGTCATACTCAATGCGTTCACAATGGATATGATTTGCGTCAAGGGTCTGAGAGAGAATGATTCATTATTTTAACTTCAAAAACACAATTCACAACGTAAGTGAAGCATTCACAAAAATCCGCCTGGTGGAGAGTCTGAGCCGCTTCAATTTATGTTTCCCCCTACAAGTCTAGACTCTCTGCAGAAGGATAAACATTATGGCTTCCTGTTAGAAAAGCCTAGAGAAGAGAACAGCGGCCATTACCCCCAATACAAACCCATCCAGATCATAACACATCGTTCCTGTCATACATTCCAATCAATCCATCTACATCTACGGTGCCCTGAAACCACTGTTGAAGCTAGCATCCACATCCGGCTCATAAAAGTCAGCAAAACCTCTATCAAAAGTCAAACAGTTGTCGGTGATTAGAGTCAGCGAGAAGGAGAAATAGACGCAATCGAAGTTTCCGTCACAGGTGTCCGCGCATTCCTTGTAGGTATCGGCGTGTTGAGAGATCACGGCGTTGGGACTCATGAAGTATGAGGCTCCGCAGATGGAGTGAAGATCCCGCCGTTGCTGGCTTCGAAGTCGCCATCTGTGCAGTAGGAGGGGATCACTTCGGAGGGTGGTTGGGGGAGAGGGATGTGAACGGTCTCATTTGCTGTTGGAGGACCGATGAGGTCCTGTTGGTTGTGTTAGAAACGAGAGAGAATATAGGTAAGTTGGTTGCTTACCACAGTGGTTGTAGTAGACACGATGGTTGTCGTTGGCTTTGTTACGTGAAGTATGTTCTACTTCATGTCAGCATTCTGTATAGTCAATCTAGTCAAGTGTGGATAGCAGACCTTTTCAGTCACAGTCAATGAAGAAGCAGTGACAGTTCGACTGACAACGCTCACTGGTGTGACCAAGCAGGAACAAGCGCTGCTGATGAGACTAGGAGCATAAGTTCCAGCCTGCCCTGGGCACTTATTCAGATGCTCATCGCGGTCACGTCTTGCTTTTGGAGTCAAGGTGATGGTTGGGTTGGCACCTGGGATTATGTTGGTCTTGGATGCCACCCTTTACAATATGTCAGCCCCAATATCCGACTCAACCTCTTGAAAACACTTACACGACATTGGTAATGAACGATATAGCATCAGTGACTCGAGCCGTGAGTGTGACAGTGGCTTTTGGAATGATAGTCGAGATGCTCGTGAAGGTGATGTAAGTGCTACAGAACGCACTGGCGCTGGATGCGTATCTTGTGTCGATGAAGATTCGGTACAGGTTGTCATTGTGGCACTGTTTTTGTTAGCATGTTTCTAATGTAACATGTGCATGGTAGATTTGGCTCACCTGGGGGAGGGCTCGCCTGTTGAAGCTTTCAGGAGCAAGGCGAGGAAGGGATTGGGGAGCTGCGGCGCCAAGGGTAGCACCCAGAAGTAATCCGGCAATGAGCTTCATGATGAGTTGATAGGATTGAAGACTGAAGATAGAGATTGAGAATGAGATGGAAGTGATGAGGTGAAGAATGGAATAATTGGGACGAGAAGCACTTAATATAGCATTTTCGAAAGTGCAGTCGTTCGGACTCCAGCTGGAAGTCATTCTTCCAATACTGCGGCTGGATTTGACGATCAACGCCATCTGAACTCCTAGCAGAATTCAGACGAGTTCATGAGGATCAATTAGTTCTTCCCTGACGCCCTGAATTCAAGACTGAAACCCAGGCTGGATGGGATATGTTGATACTCCACATTGAGATATCAGCTGGAGAACTACGTAGCCCATAGCCAACTAATGAGTAGAGATCCTCTGGTCATCTCATACTGTTGCCTCAAAGTGCAAAGCCATGACAAAAATTGCCGAGACAAGTCGACGGCAGCTGTCTTTCGTCGAATCCAAGTATTGATCTCGGAATGATCGCTCCCGCCACGGGAGCGGTGACGGGAAGCTGCATATTAACTTCCGAAGAATCTCTAGTCCAAGCATATATATGGTACTGTTTGCAGATAAAAGGCCGTGTTATTAACAAAGTATTCGTGGCCCGGGCTGTTCATGGGGAGACTGATGAAAATACGACGAGGTTCTTCTCGCTTAGCCTCCCCCAAGGCCATTTCTTCACTTCCCGACTTCCACGTTGTCCAAGCGGCATAGCAGATTGGGCTCTCCGCGGCAAAGTGGGCTGAGATGCTAATACTGTTTCCAAGCTCATCTCCCGATATTCTCTCCAGCTCCCGAAACCAGTACGATAAAAGCCTTGGTCCACTGGATGTGGAGAGATTTGGCTGGCCTTTTGCCATCGTCGATTCTCTGGCAGTGCAAAGTATCGGACACTACTGAGTGCAGAAAGCGACTTGAGATTCTGCATATGATCATCAGACTGTCAAGGCAGCTGATTTGGAACAGGTCTTTGCAAATCCACTTGGTCATCTCCTTGGATGATCAGAAAAACACAGAAATGCTCAACAAATTGACGCATCGAGACTTCAACGAATCCGGCGATGAGTCTTAAACTTGCAATATTCGATTCAACCTTTCAGCTCGGTGACTGTACCCCTGATGGCCATCTGCTCCTTACTCGACAAGACGATCCCAAAATGTTCCTTCAGAGCCACAACCCTCTCCTCTTCCGTAGCACACTCCACCACAACCTCCGACTTCTCACAAATTCTTCTCTTGACTGTAGATCCAGAGAGTGTGATAGCACCAACAATATCTCCCACCTCCTCGTCAAGGATCAATTTTGAGCCAATGATCAAATACGTGAACATACAAGTCCGCCTCGTCGAAGTTGCGTAGTTCATCACCTCAAAGTCCTGCGGCGTGAACTTAGTCATGCCAAAGCAGTATCTTGCGGTCCAGTCTTCAGAGGTAGAGTTGCGATGTTGCATGACCCAGAGGCCTTGCAAGACTGGATTCGAGGGCTGTTGGTATATCAGCCTTGATTCTGCGTCTGTGGCTCCCCATTTCACTGTCTCTCCGTGCGAAAGACGGATTGGTCGGGTTGGGCCACTTGCTGAACGAACAGGTCAGTAGGATTCTGATTCAAAGTAGCCAGAGCTCTTGAGCACTTACATCCAAATCCGACGTCCACTAGGTAGACGCCGTTATCCGTACAAACAAGAAGGACTTGGTGATCCCTGAGGCCTCATTAGCATCTACCATACAACTCCCAAACGAACCGAAAGTAATCTCCAGCAACACATACCAACCATTAAAATCCCCAGCCCCCATGACTCTTGCACCAGTCGATATAACCTCATACCCCAAACTCTTTAAAACAGTCCCGAAGAAGAGGTTCTGCTCCATACAGTAGCCACCTCGTCCGCTTCCAGACCCGGTCATCTTCTCGAAAAGCACATCTCGGTCAAGGGAGATGATTCGCTCTTGTGAATAGTGGAGAGACAGGTTCTCAAAGGGAATTGTTGCTAAGTGGCATTTTTGAAGGGTGGTTAGATAACTCAATGCGTCTGCTGAACGATGATTCCCCAGTATTGAGGGTTGGAATCTCCTTCCGGAAAGGGAGATGTGGGAGAGATACGCGTTGATTTGTTCTGTTGTGTAGGTCATGGTTGGTGTGGGTTTTGATATCAATATTCGAAAGAGAGTAGTATCGCCGCGCGTATGTAGGAAAGATAGGATTCTAAAATATATCTCAGTTCCCAAGCAATTCTTTATAAGAAGCTATGTTGAGGAGCTGAAGTGTATTACTAATTGGGCTGTTTCTCTCCTGTCATGAATTTGGATGTCAGCGACTTGAATTATCCCGACGTCATGAGCGGTTGGCAATAGGCTTGCAATAAGAATAAATACCACCCGTATTAGACATTTCCAATCAATTGATTCCAAATGCAAAGCATGGATTAAACGCAGTTCTCACCAAAAACTTGGGTAAGATGGAGTCGCTGTCCATGTGCCGGGAGGGGTCGTTGGACGGGCTGGTTCGGCAAAGTCCTGCAGAGGCATCTTGCCGGCTTCTCGAACAAAACGTCTACTTATCTCGACATCCCACTTTCAACAGCGGCTGGAATTCCCATATCAACAGTGGGAAAATGACTCTCTTCCAAACTAATCCGTGGCGGTTTGCCATCAGTATTTCCTCTCCTCGTCCAGATTGAAATCTTCGCCTGCAATCTATCATCGCCCAGATAACAAATCCTAATGGCTCCTTACCAAAATATTCGAATCAATGGAGACCGACTTAACAGCACTCTGCAAACAACTTGTTCATCATGGGGAGCTCTATCGAACTCGACGGGGATGCGCCGGCTCGCGCTGAGCCATGAAGATAAAGAGGTTAGAGATTGGCTCGTGCAAGTGTGTAAATCTCTGGGATGCGATGTGAAGGTGGACCAGATGGGCAATATTTTCGCGACTCGAGCAGGCGCGTCGAAAGATCATAAGCCGATTGGCATGGGTAGTCATTTGGATACTCAACCAGCTGGTATGTTTGAATTCCACAGAAGCCTGTTCGAGGCTAATTGAGTTGCAGGCGGAAGATACGATGGAATACTTGGAGTTCAGTCTGCACTGGAAGTGCTTCGGACGTTGAAGGATAACAATATTGAAACACACTGCCCAATTACCCTCATAGACTGGACGAACGAAGAGGGGGCTCGGTTCCCAGGCGCTATGATGTGTTCAGGAGTCTGGTCTACGAAATCATCAACGGGATTGGAAGGTTGTTACGATGTCAAAGATACGGAGGGCATATCAATGAAACAGGCATTGCAGGATACGGGATACCTGGGCGAAACACCCTGCGATTATCGTGAGAATGGACTGGAGAGTTATTTCGAACTGCATATTGAACAGGGACCCAAACTAGAGAATGCCAATAAGAAGGTTGGGGTTGTGACTGCGGTACAAGGGATGAAGTGGTTTGCTGTCAGGGTTTCGGGTGTAGAAGGACATTCTGGGACAACTCCAATGGATGGCAGATCCGATGCTCTCGTCACAGCTTCGAGGCTGATAACAGCTGTCAGTGAAACGGCGAAGTCGACAGGATTGGGCGTTGCAACTGTTGGCGTTATCTCTAATGATACACAAAGTCAAGCTACAATACCTTCAGGTGTCGAATTTATAATCGATGTACGTTGTTCCACAGACAAGATGGTCGACGACCTTTGCACGACGATCTTCAAGAGCTTCGATGAGATTATACAGAAGGAAGGAAACAGCACTGGCTACAAAATCGTCCGAACCTGGGGTCTTCCCGAGTCTATTTTCCACGAAGATTGTATCAATGCTGTCCGCTCAGCTGCCATTGAAGAAGTCGGGCCATCACAGATCATGGATATGAAGAGTGGAGCAGGCCATGATGCTGCATGGGCGAGCAAAGTTGTGAAGACGACTATGATCTTCGTTCCTTCAAAAGATGGAATAAGTCATAATCCTGCAGAGTATACTAGTCCTGAAGACTGCGCACTAGGAGCTCAGATCTTACTGCAGGCTGTTCTCCGGTATGACGAGAGTGTTAAGCAAGGATCTATCTCATGAAGCTTTTTCTGCAGGACAAAATTATCAGTGCTTATCAAGTTCAGTTGTGTTATGTACGGCTCATTTTTCAAGTGTGTACTTTCAAAGTTTCGTACCATGAAAGTAGCTTTCTTATATTCCGACCTCTGAGAGTTAAATCCAAGACCCTCTGAAAGATATGTCCTACGGCTTTGGCCAAAGTCTAGACTCTTTTACCTTCCAAATAGAATAGTTTTAGCATATCCAGGTGCTCTTGTCACAATCAAGGAGACAACAATACAATAATACTTATCCAGCTCGGAACCCAACTGGTGCGGAATGGTGCCGCTTGCGGAACTGCCGAGCATTTCCCCACATCCTCCCCTTTCCTCCCCGCCTTTCGAATTCCAGAGTCAACAACAAGCTTACTCGAGCTTAAAGCCCCGGCTGTATCACAATCCATTCCGTGAGGAGTTCCGGCACTGAACAGTTCGATTAATTTATTACTTCTCGACATTCTTGGTGAGCTTGGTGACTTTTCCTATAACTCATGCCTTAGTGATTGTTTATTTCTTTCTCTGTACCTTCCATTGTCCAATTGGAATCAAGCGAAATGGCCATCCTCGACCTCCTCAAAGCCACACGGGCAACCGCGACAGAGAACCCATTCGAATCGCTCGCATACGTTGTGATATTTGTTCCTATCATATACGTCCTAGCCAATGAAATCGTACGCAAGCAAGCAAGAGTTTCTGGACTTGGTGGGCCATCCGGCTTTCCTCTGATAGGCAACCTTTGGCAGATTCGCACGAATGCTGCAGAGAAATATCGACAATGGGCTCGCACCCATGGAGCAGTCTATCAGATACAGCTAGGCAATATCCCAGTGGTAGTGGTGAACACTGCTGCGTCTGCGAAAGTGCTGTTTGGGCAGAACGCTCAAGCTCTTTCCAGCAGACCCGAATTCTATACATTCCACAAGGTACCCTACATTCTAGTAACACATCTATGAGATATAGCTGACTCTTCCAGGTTCTGTCAAACACTGCAGGCACGACCATTGGAACTTCTCCATACAGTGACTCACTAAAGCGCCGAAGAAAGGGAGCAGCTTCAGCTCTCAACCGTCCTTCAATCCAGACATACATTCCTCACTTGGACCTAGAAAGCAAAGATTTCGTATCGGAGTTGTTGAGATATGGAAAAGCTGGAGAACAGGCTGTTGATCCGATGCCGATGATTCAACGACTGAGTTTGTCACTGGCTTTGACGTTGAACTGGGGAATTCGTATGGACTCACAAGACGACGCTATGTTTGACGAGATTACACACGTCGAGGATGAGATCAGCAGGTTCCGGAGCACAACTGGCAATCTACAAGACTATATCCCTCTTCTACGGCTTAATCCATTTGGATTCGGCTCGAAGAAGGCCGGCGAGATGCGAGATCGTCGGGATGTCTACTTGACGGCATTGAATAAGGGTTTGGAGGACCGAATGGAGAAAGGAACCCACAAACCATGCATTCAGGCCAATGTTATCTTGGATAAGGAGGCAAAACTCAACAACGAGGAACTCACTTCCATCAGCTTGACAATGCTCTCGGGAGGTTTGGATACAGTAACAACCCTGCTCCAATGGAGTATCGCGTTGCTAGCCCAGCGACCAGATATTCAGCAGAAAGCTTGGAAAGAGATTTCTGAGTTGTACTCGGATTCCGAGCCTCTTTGCGATCCCTTGGATGACCAAAAATGCCCATATATCGTTGCACTGGTGCGAGAATGTCTACGGTAAGTAGCTACCTTATCATTTGCATATCGCACATGTACTCACACAACATAGATACTTTACCGTTCTCCGATTAGCGCTGCCGCGTGCTTCGATCAAGGACGTAACCTACCAGGGCGTTGTTATTCCTAAGGGCACAGTCTACTTCATCAATGCTTTCGCTTGCAATAGGGGTAAGTTGCACTCTTGGCGGACAAGTAGATACACCTGCTAACAGCAAATAGATGAGGCCCTCTGGAGCGATCCCGATGAGTTCCGCCCTGAAAGATTTTTGGAGGTCCCTGACGCTCCCATGTTCACTTACGGCATTGGGTATCGCATGTGTGCAGGTTCGATGCTTGCGAACCGAGAACTCTATCTGGTGTTCATTCGGATGCTGAACTCTTTCGAGATACGAAAGTTTGACGATATTGACATACATCCGGTTTCTGGCAACTCAGACCCAACGAGTTTGGTCGCAATGCCAAATAGATACAAGGCGAAGTTCGTTCCGCGCAACTCTAGTGCCTTGGAAAAGGCCATGAGGGAGTTCAAAGTTGTTGATGAGCCAGCGTAGATTGTCATTTAATCCAATATACGAATTTAAATGACAGTTCTTGCATTAAATCCGCGTAGTTCTATATTTCTCCAGGTATGTGAAGCTTACTATCTCTATGGGAGCCGTATTTCTGTTATCTCAGTTTCCCTCGTCAGCACTGGGAGATAGGTTCCGGGATGATTGCTGTTCTATCATGGGATTACGACGGGCGAGAATCTTGAACGATCAATGTCGAACTAGCCTACTTATGGTCTGACAAGCTTACTTCCAGCTGTCATTCTACACCGCATATCACTGAACCTTCTCTCGAGCATAAAGGTTTCATGTGCCAAGTCTTTGCTGTGACATTTTCTGGGAGCAAGATTATCACTTGCAGTTCGTCAACGAATTCAATATGGCTTCGAATAACAATGGGCCAGCAATGTACGCTGACACACCTCCTCAGGTCCTCTCTACCCCTGCATTTCAAACCGGAAGGGTAAGCTACCAGAAGATCCCCATTTCAACGAAACCCCTTACATATTAACGACCTCTAGAAAGATAGCTTCACAATGGCCGCCTCATACATGACATTGAGCCACAATGCTCTCAGCAGAGGTTACAACAGCATATATCAACAAGCTCCAAGACTATCTCCATCAGACTATGGTGATTTCATTGGATATTGCCTCGCATGGCACAGATGTATCGAACAACATCACACCCACGAAGAAGTGTACTACTTCCCCGCGATCGAAGAAGCCACAGGTCAAAAAGGTATCATGGACGGCGAAGCGAAGGAGCACGGTAAATCCTCTCCCTCAAACCCCCATAACCAAGAACAACTACCCTCTAATCCAACCAACTCACAGCATCTTTCCACGCCGGCCTGAAAACCTTCAAAGACTACCTCACTTCGCTCTCAACCCCCGCGGAGTTCAACCCAACACACATCCTCTCAATCATGTCCTCCTTCTCGCAGCCCCTGCACTCACATCTGTCATCAGAACCCCAAGTCATCCTCGCACTCTCACGATTCGCCTCTCCAGAACGACAATTCGACCTCACGGCCATAGAGCGTGAGCAAGGGAAAAAAGCCATCAGTCTGGACTTCGCTTTCAACGTCCTCCCGATCTTCATGAATAACATGGAGACGGTGGAGTTCGAAGGGGGGATGTGGAGGGATCATCCCGACGTCCCAGTGCTTGTGAGGTGGGTTATGAAGGTTGTGATTCCGTTGTGGATGTGGAGGATGTGGAGGTTGATCGCGTATGATGCGCAGGGGAGGAGGAAAAGGATAGTTGCTTGAGGAGTGTTCGCTGAGACGAGGACGGAAATGTGATGAGGATGGTCTGAAGCGAATTTCTCTTGGGATGGAGTATCGATCGGCTGTTTGTTTACATTTTTAGCTATCGAATTTTGTCCGATTTGCTTCGTGCCGGGGAGGCTGATGGCTTCTGCCTCTGGTGTTATATCCTTATATGTTTAATGAGATTGTTTTCAGAAACGTCTATTGTTAGATACAAAATACTTGAGGGCTTTCTAGTTTAAAATCGTAGCTTTTACTTATTCGTCGATGTAAATCCCGCCAGCCATTTGATCAATCCCATTCTCGAGCGTCGGCATAGTCCTGACTTTGCCGACTCGCTTGAAAGAAAGTCAGCTTTCACGGTCTAGATACCCGAAAGGTTCTAAGTACATTCAAAGATCCGAAGATCATCTTCAGTAGGAATGATGAAACTATGTTGTGCGATTTCTCTTAAGAAGCATGTTGATCACAATACATCAGCCAACTAGTCAGCAAAGGGACCTGCTCGCTTAAATTTTCATCCAAACTCGCTCATTTTAGAGAAATGCGGGTGTGTCGTCATCGAGATAAGAAAATTGGAGATGGTGATGGGCCGACGACATTCAAAGGTGGGGAAGTAAATACGCAGTCCTGATGGTCTTTTTTTTGTCTATCTCCCTATTCTTAAGGTTCCCTATGCCTAACTAAATTTTGAAGAAAGAGGGCAAAGTTTGATACCCGTTTATCACTAAATTTGTGTCTTGTCTTGTTGCCTTTATTATGGCCGAATATGATTTGCTTGTCCTGAATGGACTTGTAGTGACGGCTGATGAGATCGGTCTGTTTGATATTGCTGTCAAGGATGGGAGGATTGAGAAGGTTGTATCAAGAGGCACTTTGGAGAGCGTCACTGCCAAGAAAACTATCGATGCTGAGGGTGGGATGGTTATGGTAAATTCTCCTGAAGTGATTAGAGTTCTATTTTGAAAGTGTGCTGATTCTTTGTGAAGCCCGGGGGAGTTGATGCGCATGTGTAAGCAACTTGACCTTGATATTTGTTGAACTTCATCTTAAGTCAACGCAGACATCTAGCCGAGCCAGCTTTGTTTGGGAAAGGGAAATCTGCAGATGACTACGAGACCGGTTAGTCCCGCTCAAGACAGCTTTATAAGTACCAAAAGCTTATTCAGACATAGGGAGCAGGTCAGCCATTGCCGGAGGAACCACAACTTTGATCACATTCGCACCTCAAAGGAAATCAGAACCATCCGTTCTAGCAGCATTAGCACAAACCCATGATCTAGCAAGAGATAACTGCTACAGCGACTACTCATTCCATCTAATCTGTTCCAACGCCGGCCCTCAAGCCATTTCAGAATTCGCTGCTCTCAGAGAAGAGGGTATCTCGTCTCTCAAGATCTACATGACCTACGAAGCTTTACAACTGAAAGATTCTGAGATCCTAGATGTCCTATTCGAAGCACGGAAGCAGAAGATCGTCACTATGATACACGCTGAGAATGGTGCTATTATTGATTGGACGATCAAGAAACTGGAGGAGAAGAAGCTATTCGATCCTAGATACCATGTCACTAGCCACCCTCCAGTTGCTGAGATCGAGGCGACGTATCGAGCGATTAGTCTGAGCAGCTTTATCGATGTCCCGATCCTCATCGTACATGTTTCCTCACCCGCAGCAACTAAGCACATCTCAGATGCACAAAAACGGGGACTTCCTATCTATGCAGAGACCTGCCCGCAATATCTCTTCTTAACAAGAAATGATTTAGACAAGCCCGGTTTTGAAGGAGCGAAGTGTGTCTGTTCTCCACCACCACGAGAAGGTGAGCAAGACCACGAGGGGATATGGCAAGGACTCGAGAACGGAACTTTCACAGTTCTCAGCTCCGATCACTGCCCGTTCTTGTATGAAGACACGCATGTTGGCAAGAAATCCGTGATCAGTGCGGAGTATCCGAATGGGCATTTTAAGTATATCCCGAATGGGTGTCCTGGTGTTGAGACGAGGATGTCGCTGGCGCTGTCGGCGAATCGATTGAAGTTGCAGAAGTTTGTGGAGGTCACGTCTACGAATGCGGCGAAGCTTTATGGGCTTTACCCAAGGAAGGGAGGATTGGTTCCAGGGGAGAGTGATGCTGATTTGACGATCTGGTATCCTGATGGGATGGAAGAATACCAATTGACGAATTCTATGGTAAGCTTTATTCGATTTCAGTAATTACCTGCCGAAAAATAATTTTGAGATGCTAATGCTAACTTGTGTAGCTACATCACAATGTTGATTATACGCCATTCGAAGGGAAGACTATCAAGCAGTGGCCTCGTTACACTATCTTGAGAGGAGAAGTCGTCTGGGCAAAGGACGAGGGAGGGTTGGTTGGAAAGAAGGGCTACGGACAATTCTTGAAACGAGATGTCAGCTCACTGGCTGGGAGTCTAAGTGAAGAGGAGTGGGATGTTGAGAAGTTCTAGTACAGCTCTAGGTCATATTCTTGTGTGCAAACATTAGACTAAGTTTCGAGCAATGATTTTGGCCGCAAGTCGCGTTGGTAGAGGACATGTGTTTTTCATTAGACAATATACCATCTACTAATATATTTATTCGTTTCATCAGAAGCTATAGGATGTAGTATCAAGACTGAGAACTTGATGTAGATGGGCTTGATCCTTTGATGTTTCTGGAGCTTTAGGGAAACATACTTCAAGTAAACATCGTCTTGAATGCTGGAGTAGTGCATGATCTGAAGAACTTGAATTCCTGTATGCAATGGACGCAAAGGCTAATAAAATACCTCCATCATTCATATGAAATTTGAGGTTTGCCAGGACGTTCCTTACCAACCGACTGGCTGGAGCCAAAGGTGGGGTGTGAATATGAGGCCGGGCAATTCCACCATCTAGCCCAGCGATAAGAGATTAGCTATCCAAAATAATCTACAGAGAACGTTTGTAGTCAGAGTAAGGAAGACCAATCAAATTGCTTATGATGACGACGGTTTGAATCTGCCAGAAGTGGGAGGCTTAGCCTCTGAAAGCGGATGAGTTCACCTCGATGGGTGGGATGCCGGCCGGTAAGAGTAGAAAGGTAGATCATCTGCGACCTCCTGCCAAGTGCTCATCATATCTTGTGACTTCTTTCTTTCTATTCTCTATTAAATATTGTTGTCTTTATAAGATATAATCTCTGCCAGTGTTTGTTATTCGGATCTGATTACCACAATGGGCAGCGTGGAGAAGCAGATCCGACATGTCGATGTCCTCATCGTTGGAGGAGGCCCAGTTGGTAACTGCATCCGTAACCCGAGCGTTCCAAAAACTCTAGTTAACATCACACTCTAGGTCTTGTAACAGCTTTCCAACTTGCGAAATTTGGGCATGCCCGTTCAATTGCCATCATTGAAAAGCATCCAAAATCCGCTCAAGATCAATACGGAAGAGCAATCACTCTCTATCCAAGATCTAGCGAGCTCCTAGATGGACTTGGGTTAGCGGATGAGCTTGCTCAAGATTGCTTCGCTTGCAGGAAAACTGTCAGCTACGATCCGAATGGTGTTGAGGTTCAGGGGAGAGGATGGTCTTTCATGGAGAATATGAAAGATACGCAGTGGGATTTTGCATTAGTGTTGAGGCAGAAGTATCAGGAAGATATTTTTAGGAGAAGATTGAAGGAACTAGGTGTGAGCTTGGAAGCTCCTGTTGAGTTGACGGATGTCAAGGTGGATCAATCTGTGTCCCAAGGTGGATATAAAATCACTGCTACGACGAAAGATGGGGTGACTGGGGTTGAAGAGACTATCATTTGCAAATATCTGATCGGTGCTGATGGGGGAAGATCTTTCGTGCGGCGGGCCCTTGATATTCCATTTGATGGAAGTACTTCTGAAGATAAATGGGTCAGAATTGACGGTATCATTGAGACCGACATGCCCAAGTCCCGAGTGTACGGTGCCATCGAATCACCTACTCACGGCAACGTCTTATGGGCAGCTCTCGATCGTGGAGCAACCCGTATCGGGTTTGCTTTCACCACCGAACGCCAAAAGGCTTATCCGGTGTTCAACGAGGAAGCTGCTGTCGCCGAAGCCATTGCCTCAGTCAAACCATTCAGTCTGAAGTTCAAGCAGGTAAACTGGTGGACGATCTACTCGGTCGGACAGAGGATTGCCCGGAACTTTCTCACCAAGGATTGTGTTTTTCTTGCTGGAGATGCATGCCATACCCATTCTTCAGGTGCTGCTCAAGGAATGAATACAGGTATACACGATGCGTGTAACCTGGGCTGGAAATTGTCCTTGGTACTTGATGGTCTTGCACCACATTCGCTTCTGGAGACGTACGAGAGCGAACGGCTGCCGAATGTTCAAAAACTTATCAATTATGATAAGGATATCTCTAGATTGATGACCATGCAGCTGCCTCTTGGATGGAAAGGGGACCCAAATGCGGATCCAAACGAGATATTGGGTATTGTCATGGCAGAAGCTTCAACTTTCACTTCAGGGCTGAGCATTTCATTCGATATCAACAATATTAACGTCAAAGGATCTTTTGAATCCAACGCAACCTCAGCACCAGTCTCACCAGGGCAGCGTGGCCCAGATGTTCAACTGACAAAGCCGGGAACGAATGAAGCCACTCGGCTACACAGAGAAACTCCAAATAACGCGAAGTTCCACATTGTTGTATTTGCTGGGGAGCCGGAACATACGTCAGGATCTCTTAAGATTTTGACAGAGGCGCTGAGTGTCTCGAAGGTCCTCGCTAATACTTCGCTGCCGATCTCGTGGCTTACAATTGCGGCCAAGAGTGGCCCGTCAGCGTTTGAGTTGCTTGGAGTTATGCCTTTTGGGAGGCTGTTCTATGATGAGAAACAGACAGCTCATCTTAGGTATGGCGTTAATGTAAGGGAAGGGGTTGTGGTAGTGTTGAGACCTGATGGATGGGTTGGAACTGCCACCAGGTTGGGTATTGGATCGGTGGAAGAGTTGGAAGGTTATTTCCAAAATATTTTGGCGATAATTTGAAGGCGCGCAGTGATATGAGAGAGTATGACGCTATAAATCGAAAAACAAAGCTCAATAATATCCTATAGTGTGCTGATAGTAACATAATTTGCAGCAGCAAGGTGAGGGTGGGTAATAAACGGGTAATAAACGAAAGAAGCAAGCTGTTTGTGTACCTACCGGTGGGTATATCCGTGAATGAGAACCTGTCTAAAGTCTCAAAATAGTTTCAGGACATTGAGTTTATGAAAAAGCCAGGCTCAGGTTCAAACAAGCCTTACTTAGTTTTGATCTTTAAAGTGAATTGGAGTAAAGCAACTCACTTCACTGGAGACGAATTTGGCGATAGCTTGCTTGCTCTAAATGTCAGCTTCAAGCTAAAGCATAAGCAGACACGACCAAATAAGATCCAGAAACATGAAAAAATAAATTCCGAAAAGCTAGAAGTATACAAGTTTTATGACCGATAAACAATTACTTTAAAAAACAAACAAAAAGAACCAGTTTCGTTAGAAACATCATGATACTTAAACCAAGGAGTACCGCCAACAACCCTTCCAGTCCTGATTTTCAAATACCACTTCACCATGTGGTATTTCTAGATGGAAGGGCTAGTTGGTGCAATGTAAATAGAAGTTCACCTTTGACCCTTCCAACTCAAAGTCATGAAGCTTCGGTGAGACTTCCAACAACAGCACCAGATCTCAAATTACCCCTCCAAGAACCCCTCACTTATTCTCGCTTCAGGTCCCTACCACAACAACCACCCAGTTACGAAAAGAGCTTAGCGTCACACTAGCGGCCGAGCCTCCCACAGCAAAATGAGGTTTCCGGATCTCTACGATCAAGAAATCGACCCCATCCAATACAAAATCGACTGTGTCTCCGTACACCTCTACAATATGGCGCCCTCGACATCTCAGGTCTTTATTGATGGGTCATTCGCCGATCTGGCCCAGGAACTGGCCGAATACCTGCACATCGGACCCGATATTCAACCCCTCCTCGATGAGAATAAGAAGGATGATGCTCTCAAGAAGCTTGTAACCGCATCTGTTGCGCTCAACAGCACACCAGAGAAGGAATTTACTGCTGCGTACAATCTCTTGGTCTATCTTGTCGTCCAGTCTCCAAGCGTTAATATGTTCCTCCCCCGCATGTGCGAGAACCTCTCCAAGCCCATCACCTCGTCCCCAATGAACGGCTCTGGTCTTGCGCTCAACGTCCTCACCACTATTTTCAACCTCCTTCAACCCGATAACGATGTCCGCTTTAATGTGTTCCAAGCTATCTTGCGCCTAGTCAAGACTAGCGGCCTATTCGAGATGTTGCGACCACAGCTAACAAAGTTGGATGGCTGGTTGTTGGAGTGGGAGGTCGATGAGGAGGACCAGCGCAAGCTGTACTGTCAAATCGCGGATATCGCAGAGGAATCTGGCGAAGATAAGTAAGTTGGGACATATCCCGGGAACCAAGAGCACGGTTCTGACTTTTGACAGGCAATCCTACCAATATGTCCTCAAGGCTCTTCGCACATTCGATCCCAAGGAAACGGAAGAAATTTCCTCTACCGAAGCGCAAACCATCTCTCTCCGCGCACTCAAGACCGCCCTCCTTTCTAATACACACTTCGATTTCCAAGACCTGACATCCCTCCCAACCGTTCAAGCGCTCTCCGATTCCCACCCAATATACTCGGAACTGCTCGAGATCTTTGCCGAGAAGGAACTTGAGGATTACAATGACTTCCGGGACGAGCATGAAGGCTGGATTGAGGAGGAGGGACTGGATAACAGCAAACTCCACCGCAAGATGAGACTTTTGACCCTGGCCAGCGTTGCAGCAAGCACCAACAGCCGCGAGCTCGAGTACAAGCGTATCGCCAAGGCCCTGCAGATTCCTTCTGAGGACGTCGAGATGTGGGTTATTGATGTTATCAGAGCTGGGTTGATCGAGGGCAAGCTCTCGCAGCAAAAGGGGGTCTTCCTGGTCCACAGAACGACATATCGGGTCTTTGGTGAGAAACAATGGCGCGAGGTTGCAACGAGACTTGACCAATGGAAGGAGAGCTTGAGAGCAGTCAAGGAGGTTATTAGCAGGGAGAGACAAGCTGCCGAGTCACAGAAGGAGCGCGAGATGCACGAGGTTGAGAGGAAGGTTGCTGGTGCTTCAGGCATGAGCTCTGGACGCAGAATTGGCGGGCGTGATAACATGGTTGAGATGGGTACCGACTGAGCATTTTTAAGACCATATGAGTTCTTTTTTCTGGCTTCAGCAGCACCATCAGATGTCAAAAAGACCAATTTTGGCAACGGCGTTATTAGAGATGATTGTACATTGGGAGCATAGCATCTGGCACGATGCGGGGATGGTTTTTTCTCCAACGAGGCTATGATTGGGGAGAAGATATCCTGGATCAAGAGTCGAAATGAAGTGAAATAATAAAAATTTCGCATTGAGCATGCGTCGTGCTATGACTACAAAACCGTGAAGTTATTACAAAGGCCCGTCTTTCCCTTTATTCGTATCATTCTATCTTATAATCCCACCTGGGTATGGGCAGTTTAGAAGTTCTTTCCCAGTCTCTTCTCAAGCTCCGTCTTCGTTTCCGCATAAACTTCCTTTGGTGTCTTCGTGGCGACAACGTGGATGACCTTGCCCTCCTCCCTGAAATGGTCCACGACGGGCATACTCGTCTCCACGAAAGTCTTAAACCTCTTCTTAATACTCTCGGCATTATCATCCGATCTCCCACTCGTCTTCCCCCTCTCTAAAAGCCGTCTCTGCATCTCCTCCTCAGGGCAATCAAAGAACAGCACATACTTGCTCGGGCAAACCGTCTCCTCGAACTTCACAGCCTGGTCCATCTTCCGCGGGAATCCATCGATCAGGAACTTCCCCTTGTGCTCTTTATCCTTCTCCACCACCTCCGTCATGGCGTTCTCGAGTAGCTGCACGGTGACTTCCATGGGTACGATCTTGCCATCCTTGATGTAGCTCTTGATCAGGTCGCCGAACTCGGAGCCCTCGCGGTCCTGCTCTGCGCGGAGAAGATCACCGGCTGAGAGATGCGTGAAGTGGTAGTCGCGCACGAGGTTGGCGCATTGTGTGCCTTTCCCTGCGCCGGGCCCGCCGAGGACGAAGAGGACTGTTACGCTGGCGGGGGAGAAGGTGGGTGTGTCTTTCTTGGGGGCGGCAATTTGTTCGGTGGTTGGTGGCATTTCTGCAGATGGTGTATGTGTTAGTGAAACTGTTCCCAGAGATATAATGTTGGTACAGCAGAAGTGAAGCTTATCAACGACTTGCTGACTCCAAATCTGGCCCTTGAAACGGCTCTTCAATTGAAGCATCAAAGCCAGCCAGTTCGCAGCTGTATTTCTCCTTGCCCTAAACTTGCCACTGAGAGAAATTAGAGGTCCTCCAGGTACGTACCGACTCGACTCTTAACCATCAAAGCATAAGCTCCAGACCCAGCAAGCACAATACCAACAAAAGGCCAGACTTTCAACGGGCTCGAGTTCGGGTTGCCAGAAGCGTAGCCACGTCTCGTAGATGGATGAGGATTGTGGATTGCAGATCTGAAAGAGGTTCGAGATGTAGGGTTTAGGGATCGAGGGAGCGTAGATGAAGAATGTTGGCAGAAGCGCTGTGAGAAGAGTCGAGGGAGTGGGTGTGCCATTGTTACTGTGCAGCTGACTACCTTACGGGCGAGGTGGGTTGCGGTTGCGTTTTGTCTGAGATGCAGCGTGACGACCGACGTGCAGGAAGCTTGAAATGGACAACTCGAAAGCTCGTCCCTGTCTTGGTCTTGGCGATGGGAAATAAATATCGCTAAGCGGTACTAGATCCGCCCCCCCCCCCCCCAGTAATGTTACAACTATATGGGTGAGTAATATAGCAAGTAGAGGTTACAAAATGCTCTTTTGTAGTTGTGGAAGTTTGTCTGAGATTTTGGTTACCATTCTTTTGGTGGTACTTCGTTGTGGAGCGAGCAATGGGGTGCTGAGAGTGCTGTAAGTTTTGAGCTCAGTCCTGTGGATCTTTTCCTTTCAAGAAAGGGTTAAAAAAGAGGCAATTTCTGGCGAAACAAACTCAAATGCATATTTCCCCAGCATTCCACCAAGGCATCTATCTACAGGTTCCAAGTCTACCGCGTTATGCCTCCAATGCCTTCAACGATCTATCAAGAGCAGTCTGCACACTAGGAGAACGCTCATTCTTCCGAGCCTCAACAATCATCTCCTTCATCTTCGTCTTCAGGTCATCTCTCCCATCCTTAAACATCCCAAACACACCTCCCACGAGACACTCTACAATCATCTCAGCAGCTTCAGCTCTCTTCAATCTCATGATCTCAGTGCCAGAGCCGCTCGGCACCTCCAAGACCGTGAAGAAGTTGAGAGCTAGTTCATAGCGATTCGATCCTTGGGTGTGGGTTCTCTTTCGGAGACCATCGAACAGCACTTTTGATCGCTCGTAGAGTGTTAGATTCGTGGCGACGGTGACTTTGGTCGAAGTCGTGACCGTCTTGACGATCTCCAAAATCTTTGGGAGGTGTGCGAGTGGAGATGGATCTAGGAGCTTGATGTTAACAGCTCGGAAGAGAGCAGAGACACCAGATGTTGTTGCTGCCGATTCGTGGGATTTGTTTCCGTCTTTGGTATCGCCGCTCGTGTCCATCTTATCCTCGCTATTGAAGTCCTCAAGGATCGGTGTAACGACGTTGTAGACATCGTCAAACATATCTATGTCTGTTCGAGCCTCGCTATACTCTCCGAGGCTGGTAAATGCGTGTGGTCGGTAAGTGTCGTTGTTGCGCTTGGCCTCTCGGATGGCAATCTTCTTCATCTGGGCAGCAATGCCGGGCTCAGCACCCCACAGTAATTTGCCGGACTTGGTGAACTTGACAAATGCATCAAGGACCTTCTCCTTTCCAACGAAGGTCTTGAGCGCAAGGGCTTTCTCCAATACAGGCCAAACTGCAGCAGCGTTTGCGCCACTCATTTCAGTTCCTGATGAGACCACAACATCCGCAATCGTCAAAGCAGAAGTATGCTTGATCGTCCATTTGGCCGATTCGAGGCGTTCCACGGCTATGTCGTTGATCTCTTTGGAATAGAGGATAACGGCACGGGAACCTCCAACATTCTCACTCCATGTCTTCTCGAACTGCTCCTTGACGTGTTCGTCGAGGTCATGCTTGGCGAAGAAGACAAACGGTAGGAAGTCCGATGCTACAGCATTGAACCGATCTGTGGCAAATTTCGAAACAGCATAGATGATTTCTCCCGAGGCCTGACGACGTGTCTCGTCGTCTGCATTGAAATACAGACCCTTGGCGTAAGCAGCAAGTCTTAACAGACCATCATCGGACCCAAGTCGTGAGAGATACCCAGTTGCTCTGGCATATGCAGCGCTGACAGCATTGTTACGATCTAACACTGCCTTTTCGGTAACCTTAAGGAAACCATCCGCGTGAGGTTTGAAGACAAAAGCGTGTCTCATGGCGAGGCTGACAAGCACGCCGGCGCATCCAATCTTTGATGGCATTCCAATAGACGTCTTAATAGCATTTTCAAGACGGTAGGCCAGATCTTTCATAGTGGGCTCGTCGAGTTGGTCGAGGCACTTCTCAATTCCTTCCATCAATGGGGATTGGGAAACTGCAGTTGATCGCGCGTTGTCAATTTTGGCCTCGGTTAGATTGTATTGGGCGGCTCGTAGGTAAACATAGTCGACGCCTTCTTGTTCCATTGTACTGAGAAGGCCCAGGAGTTGTTCCACCTGATCGGTTAGCATGACATATCAAAACAATCAAAGAAGGAGAAGAGAGTGTTAGCTTACCAAGTTTGGAATGAAGGGTAATAAGGCTTTGCCACCATTCTTGATGATCTTGAGGACGGTGACTGTGGCAAAAATGCGAACTTCTTTCGCCGAGCTCTCCATCCCTTGACTTGACAAAAGAAATGGCAAGACCTCTTTCAACATGGCCTGCGCATGCCTAGACTCTGTTCCGGCTTCGATTTGGCGCACAAGTGTATTTGTCAATACCATACTCAGCTTCAGTGCTGCCTCGCGAACAGAACCTTTGATGTCATCAAGAACCTTGAAAGCAACCTGCCAGATGTCAGACAGGTGTTTCTCGTATTTGTCGAATTCGCGTCCTTGGACAAGATCAGCGATGGCGGCACAACTAGCTTGTCTTGTTCGCCATTCCTTGCCTAAGATACTCTTGAGGAGGTCCGCTAGGATTTCATCAAAGTATTCGTTGATGGTGGCACTTGAGTCCTTGACGAGAGCGGTCCAAATATCATTCATCGAACGCTGTACATTCGGGTTGGGGTCGAACCGATACCGGTAGAGCTTGGGGTACAATTTGGGGTCTATTTCGGACTCCGAAAGAATACTGCTCAGTCCGAATCTCCCGAAAGCAGCACGAGTTGACCATGTGGCGGCATTTGATGCAAGCGACATAAACTTGTAGACGAGACTTTGATCTCCAACTTCGTTTGCCAGAGAGATAATGTCTTTATAGGAAGTTACCGAATTTCCCTCGCCTGTCGGCAAAGCTCCTGGCTCGAACAACTCAGTCTCGTCGTCAACCTTGAGCTGGGCAGAAGTCCCGGTAAAGGATGCGACCAGATCCTTCACGAGCTTTTCTCTGAGGTCCTTGTCTCCCTGTTCATAGACCAGACTGAGGCCACGGGATGCTGTTTCTTGGACCAGCTCATCCCGTGCAGAGAGTAGTCCCATGAACGCTGCTTGACACTCTCTCAACCGAGCTTGGATTTCACTCAGGTGGCCACAGTTCTGAATAAGGCTGAACAGCCATATTCCAGAAGCTTTTTTCAAAGACGGCTTCGTAGTCTTGCAATCCTGAAGCAGCTTCTGAAGTACGGCTTCCAGGGTGAGATGTTTCTTTGATCGGCCCTCATAAGTCGCATCAACATCCAGACTCAAAAGAAGAACATCAGAGTCCCAGCAAGCACTCAGGCAACTGATAGCCTCGCCAACAGTGAAGTGAATCTCAGCCTGCTTGATTTCAAATAGGCTGTAAATCCCAGTGAGGATGAGAGAAAGTGGACTTTCAGTATCAGACTTGTCTTCCAGCTCCCCATCGAAAATAGTAGCCAAACGGCCGAGGGCTGCAATTGACTTCTCGTTTCCTTTCTTTGCATCAGCCGTCAGTAACTCGATAACCCCAGCTGACTTCACAGAAGAGGTATTCAGCTGCTCGGCAGTAAGTACATTGGCTGCGCTGACTTGTCCGATTGCGTTGAGTACGGCCTCTTTTGTTGATGCATCCTTTGCGCCACACAGTATTTCCAACAGCGAGGCGACAGCGGCTTGGACAGTGCTATGATCCCGGGACTCAGCTCTTCCGTAGAAAGAGCTTCTGCTAAGCACATATCCAAGAGCGAGGATTGAGCCATGAACTTTATTCGCATCTGCCCCAACGGCAATTGACCACGGTTTGACATCTACCAGCAGGGACTGTATTGCCCCATGCACGGTTTGATCCGTGTTCGATGGGTGCGGTGCGAGAATTCCAAATGCTTGTGCTGCAAGAAAACGAGTTGCGACATTATTTGACCTGATTGATGGTAGCAGTTCAAGTGCTCTTCCCGCAATTCTGCCTATGACTTTACTAGGAGTGATGGATGCAATATCGACGAAGCATCTGCCACAATCCGGAAGGCCATTGCCATCATTACGAAGCATACCCTCAAATGCAGCCGTCAGGAAGGTGAACAGGGCATCCTCGTCGACGGACCGAATATGATCCTTCATTGCTTTCCGGGATTCTTTGTCAGAACGGAACAACACATCTAGTTGTCGCTCCCAATCTGTATCGATGGTCAGTGGCGTCTCTGATTTTTGTAGAGCTGCCATCAGAAGCATCCGACGAGAGTAGTTGACAGCGGACGGGAATGCATTAATTTTCGATCCTGAAAAGTTGCCAAAGACAGAGACTGAATCAATATCCATGCCGCTCTTCATGCTGTTTGCGATACTTGAATTCTCGATCAGGCTTTGCGATGTGAAGAAGACCTTGACCATTTCGTTCCAGTCGGGGAGAAGGCATTCCGAAGATGAAGATACCGCATTCAAAAGTCGATACCAATATGGATCCTACATAGTGGTTAGTACAAGTATGGTGTAGAATTAACAAACTTACTAGGCCTTTTTTGCCTTCTTCCACCACATCACTGCGCTCGTCAGTGCGACCACCGAGAGCAAGAATATCAATCCATCGTCCAACGACGTCACTGTACTCGAGGCAGCGGTTTGCCCATCGTACAGTGGCAAAACGAGCCCCCCTAACGACAGCACCACCCTCCTCTAGTGACATGTACTTGAGAAGGAGAAGTCGTAGATCGCCCCTTAAAGTTTCGTCCACTAGGTAGAAGGCTAGTTAGTATTTATTATTTGGAAGCATTGCTGAGAACAATCAAAAGGAACGTATATTCTTACATGGTGGAGTAAAGGCATTGAGCAGGCTGGCAAGAGCCCCTTCAATACTCACAAAGATAGTCTCCGAGGAACCTTCCTCAGTCAAAGACCTGAATAGCCACCGCACGAGTGATAGGTCTTTCTCCACTACAATGGAAGGTGTTGTTTTGGCCAGAGAGCCTAAAGTTTCGTAGGCCAAAGCACGTAACGCAGCCGCATCTGTAGATCTCTCGTGAGGAACTGGCCAGCCTTGGTCCTCGATATACGTTCGCATGAAGCCAACTAGCTGTGGTGCAACCTGAGCGAGATCTCCAGCAGAGCCTATCCTAGCAACCCAGTTCATGTAGTTGAAAAGAGCGTTTCGAAATTTCACAGTTTCAAGACCTTTGGCGGGGAGGTTCGTGTTGTCATCTGGTGATATTGCCTCTTGAACTGTGTGTTTACACATGTCAGCAATTCTAATTTTAGCTTCCAATCAACAGAAATCTTGTGCAACAAGACAAAACTAGGAGATTCGGGGCAACGTACCAATTCTGATGACTTGCTCTGGAAAGGTCGTGGACACGGCAGATTTAGTCAGTAGTACTAGCAATTTAGTCTGGAGAGCAGGTTTGAGACTGAAGTAGATCTTCAATAGCTTTTCAATGGTTTCTGGGTCTTCCAGAGACATTGTGGATCGCTTTAGCAAGTCATCCCCAACACCTGAAATTCGCGAATTGGAATCACCAGATGCAAATAGAGCAGGAAGAAACCGCTCATCATCTGTGAAAGCACCACTTGATAAAAATGCCAGAACAACAATCTTGGTTTGAGTCAGATTAAGCCCTTCATCAGATGATGGATCCCAAGCCTCTTGCTTGCCGTTCAAGGTCAAGAACTCATATTCGGGCACTGTCAGGCCAGGGCAAGTGATTCCGGAGGCGCTTGATCGGATCACAGAAAGCAACATGAGCTTGCCAAACCACGAAGCTACAAATTGTGCATCTTCCACATGACTATCAAGCCCAAGTGAGGTGCGTAATTCGATGTCTTCTTTACTGCCACGCAACGGAATACGGAGCTGGGGAAGGAGTCGTAGAAACAAGTTGAAGATAGTAGCACAGGTTGGTTTTCCAGCATCTTTTGAAAGCCCGTGAATGATAGTCGGTAACAAAGCCATTTGCTCCTAGCAACTTGTAAGTAAACAAATAGCTTGCCACCCCGTAAGGTCGGACGTACCGTAGACGACAACTTTCCCACGCTCTGCTGAATGAACATAAGATCAAAATGTCGTATCATGGAAGACTCTGGGTTCTCCTTGTATTGCTTTAACAGAGCTGCCACTGGCAAAACAATATTTCTGGGAACGTTAGCAACGTAATTTGCCGACCTGCCAATCACATGAAAGCATATGGCATGAACTGGTCGGAGGCTCAAACGTACTGATTTCCTGCAAGGCGAATTTTGATGTGCTGGCATGTAGAAATGACCTTGTTGCGTACTGGTGCATGTTCGCTCGCAAGCTTCAGTAGCAATGGTGGCAAGTATGGCTTCAAGATGGATTCCAGTTTGTCATCCTTGGCGAGTGCAATTCGCATCTCCACCTTGCCCACCAGCTCCAGTTCTCTGTCCATGGTGGCAGGGGGAGGCAGGTTCTTTCGAGAGGATATGAGTCTATTCGTGGTTCAGTTCAGAGCGAACTTGACCTCCTCTCCTTGGCTTGTTGATATGGGTGAATGGAATCAGTGTGAGGGCTCATCACGATTCACCGCTGGGTATTTGTTTGTTTGCTTGCGCAGCGCCGAAATGATTAGGAAGTTGCAAGTTGGCAAAAAGGAGTGAGTGTAGTGTAGCAATCAAAAAAAATTTCACAGTCGAACTGGATTACGAAGATGTCGTGCCTTCCAGGTTCCATCTATGTCCACGCAGGCCAGTTGCCTTTGGCCTCGCCTCCCAGTCAGGTCAGATCTTCAACTCAAAAAAGTGGTGCGCGGAAGCCCGGGACGGAAGCACTTTTATCCGCTATGGTTTCATGATTTGGATATCTCATGTCCATGTCAAGTTGTCAACCACAACCACAACAGATATTGCCATCTGCTGTCATTACATTGTCAACATGTGGCTCTTACAATACCTTGATCTAGGTGGGTATGCACCATTCATACATACTGACACGTGCTATAGAACCCATTCACCCACGATGGGACTGGCTGGCATGAGCGAAGGCGTAAGGTACCACAGTTCACAAGGGTTCCAGCTGAAATGCAGGCCGATGCAATCTACAAAATTTGACTCCTCACAACCAAATTCTGGGTATCCAACATTTCGGCGAATCAAGGACTGTCTACTTCCCCAGGAATCTTATGCCTGAACCAGCAGGTGGACTGGACATTGATAACTTGGTAATTTATCCTCAAAGCAAACACGGTTCCAACGCATGCACACACACATACTACACGTATGTCGACCCGTCGGCTTTAGAAGGCGACGGAGACGCATGAGCTGAACTGAAGGCTGGGAAAATGTTCCGAAACATCCAACTTGTTCGGAATAACTCGCGACTGCCGACCATCATGAGTCTGTCAATTCTCCATAGGGACCCATGGATGTTCCTGACGCGCCTTGGGCCTCGTCATGATTGTTCGTATAGTATTTTAGTATTTGGCTCTATTTGGCCCTTTCATGCAAGACGGCTCAGCTACTACAGTACAGTACAGCACGTCAGTGAACTACCTATCCACTCCCCGCCTCTTGAGATGTGGGGAAGGGGGACTGCCCGAGCCATGGTGGGTAGGTTAGTAGGTATATACGGAGTGTAGGTATATATCATATTATTTGCAAATCATATGAGCAGTCGCTTTGATCTATTCCCTCAGAAGTATATATCGGCCGGCTCGCGGAAGAGAAAGTCGAAAGAAAGAAAGCGTCGGAATTCGTGCGCTCAATTTTTCGGCCACATTCGCCTTTGAGTTGAGGCTTTTCAGCCATCGTCCCATTCTCACATCCACGCCAACGCCTCCTACCGACTACTCGGCGCGCGCTAAGGACATGCATAGGATCAAACCTCACCTCCTGGGATCCTGACTTTCATTCTTCACAAGATGAAACCATTATTTTGCCGCTCGCTCGCTATCTGACAATGTGTAATTGTTTCTCGTCAGCTCCCGTTTCTGCTTGTCATGAGAATGTCGTGTGCCAGGCCTCAGATGCGCAAGATAACCTCCGATTCGAGGACATCCTGGCGCTGCAGCGGCTTTCGAAGTCTAGAACGGCCCTCCTCGATAACTTTTGGACAGCCGCATGTCAGAAAATACCCTGCCCAGCGTTGAAGCAGACTGGCACAGCACCACCTCCGTCATTGCAGATCCATGGATCCATGGGCCGCAGGAGATGCACGACAGTCTGCAGGGCTGCCCTGTCGCATCTGATAAATTTCATGGAAGTTCAAGCTTGATTCGGCGCCTCGATTAGAGAGTTTCGCTTCTCGTAGTTTTTGGCTAGGATCCAGAGCCTGCCAGTGGAACACCCTGAATGAAGGACGACAGCATCTGCAACAGTCTGGGCGAGCATTCAGCTTGTTGAAAATTTGAGATGGAGTCGGTGTGTATTTCCCAGCGGTCTGGCCCTCGTTTTCTGGTTGTATTTCGAGGGCGAGAGCCTTCATTCGTTTGCCTCACAACGTCCGGTTTTGGCTGCTGTATCAACAGTACGCCTCTGATTTCAGTTTCGGTGTGGCAGGTCAAGCATTGGAGACGATGTGCCAAATACCAACAGGATGGATTATGCAGGAAATAGTCTAGGCCTACAGTAGGGGCACGCCGCACCACTCAAATCCTGGTAAGTTCCGGGCGGTTCAGGCCATCCATCTCAGGGACTTTATAGGTACCACCATCGTGGAATAGCTAGGAACCGTCCACCTGTCAAATGTCAAAATCACGAGAAACGGAAATCATTTTCCACTCATCGTCTCAACTTGGCTTTCCAGCCCAAGTCACTCACTACATAGGCACTGGGAAATATTTCCAATGAGGTTGATCAACTTGTAGAATATCTGGGGGCCTGTTTTGGATATTGAGACTTGCTTGGGTTACCGCTCAGCTCCTATGGTTCTGTGATTCCAGTTGTGTGCTCTTCTCTGGACTTGAAAGTCCTCTCAAAACGGTCGGCAATTAGCGCGGCCTCCACCGGATGTGCTGTCCGCATTGAGCTTTAGTAACAAGACGCCGTTGATAGACAATACCAGTGTGCGAAAGCCACCTGCCATTTGCCGATGGGTTCGCAGCTCTAGCTTACAGCTCATCAGCCTCCCCTGCTCGTATCCCTATCCCTATGCTTCCCCCTTCTCAAACTCTTCCTTTACGGGAGTGCCAGTCAAGGGTGATTGTTCCACGTTTACGACCTACATGGGCCAGCTAAATCTAGGCTTATTGCCAGCTCCGTCATGGTCACGTTCGGCGCAAACCGAGGGCTTTTTATCATGCTGCTTCGAAGCGTCCACCACTACATATGTATCGTTGCCCACGAGCACAGATGAAACCCCTTCGCATTCTGTTCAAGATTCTTTGCCGCTCGTTATCAAGCTCGTTCAGTCAAAATCCTTTCTAGCATTGTCCTTACTTATATTCCAACCAGCAAGCAGGAATGGACACTTCGTCGACCAAGCATTGTTGAAATTCTTTCTTCTGCCCAGCATTTAAACAGATGAAGCCATTCGTTTGCTTCTATTCTTTCCCCCTATGAACCACGTAGGTGTCGATGCATTTATACCATTCATCAGATGCAAGGAGGTCGGCGAGCCGAACCTCGTTTGCCTTTCATAGCTCCAAGGCAGCAGGTTCCGCCATCCTCTCTTCAGCCTGGGCTTGCATCATCAAGCAATCCTCCTCCAGAAAGTCGAAGAAGTAGGATCCCTCCACGATCGAAAAGTGGTTGCTGGTATGTGCTAGTGCCGCCCGGTTTGACACTTCTGCTGACTAGAAATTTCTAGGACCTGTCGAACTCGCAGTACTTCCCTCCCATCCTTCTCCAAACTTCCACAGTGACTAACACCACCGGCCGGTAGAGGTGAAATGCGACGAAACGAGACCAGCATGTGGAGTACGTGGATATACGATTAACTATGGGTGTTTGAGCTGACTGGGTCATAGCAATGCGTCCGTCTTGGTCACACCTGGTACCCTCTCGCGCTTCTACACTTCTTGCAAGGCGCTGATAGATTTAATAAGTGACTACAACCCAAGAGTCTCTTTCAAAGATGATACACCCAGAATTCTGGAACGAACACAGCAGGTTTCTACCACTGGCAGTCATGTTTGGGATCGTACGTGATTTCATATTTGCTTTGTAGACACGCCAAAGCTGACCAACGCAGCGAATGTACAAGAACAGGAACCAAAAGCCCGAGCATTAGAAGATACGCTGCCTCCATTTTCAACACTAACAACCGATGATGAGCGAGAGAGAAAAGCGGAGTCGCAAGATCCCGGAACTTTCGTGGTCGTTGCAAACTTAACGAGCTTCGCGGATTTGCCTGAATATCGAGATGAAAGCCTGGAGAGTATACGACGAATATCTGGGTATTCGGAACATGAAGACGATAATGATGAACAAAACTCGCTATCTAGCAGCCTAGTCGAAGAGGCGGACGATCCCAATGTGAGTCTCGCCTCCACTCCAATCTGTATTCGGTGCACTCTGGCCATGCAATGTCTTGTGGCTTTTTACATGCATCGAATAGGTAACTCGTACTAACATTTCAACTAATAGGTGGTAATTCTCAAGACTTTTGAAGATCCCTTTCGGACTACACCCACGCAAATCCCTTTTCGACCCACTGTAATGCCAATAGCACCTGCAAACACGAATTTGTCTAGCTACAGGCAACATCCACTCAAACAAGACAGTTCACATTCTGATTCTAATACGGTGTCTCTTCTCGATGCTGCTCGTCGTGGAGGAAAGGATGCGGATCTGCTTCAACATTACCGAACGACGATTTCGCCACAGATCATAAGGATTGGGAAGTGGCAGGGAGATGAGGATATGTTTGAAGTCCAAGCCCGACAGTACCCACCAGTCAGTCAGAACATCCTGTCTGGGGGTAGCTTACTGATACAAAGCAGCTTTTCCACGCAATGATGGCACTTTCCGCTTTGAGCATAGCACACAGGAAAGGCTCTCACAATGCAAATGCCTTGGAGCATTATCAGCAAGTCATTCCAGCTTTGCAGGCAACAGTGCAAAGCTCCCAAGATTCCTATGTATGTGCGCCTCACTTTCGCTGCGCCTGTAATTCGTCGGAGGCTCTACACTAAAATCATAACTACTCAATCTCAAGCGGCGAAATGTGATCAGTGCTAACGTTGCTCCAGTCTGACGGCGCCTTACTAACACATCTGATCCTACTGCTTTATGAAATTGCTGCCCGTGAATCACACATGTGGCAGCACCACTGCGATGCGCTTCTACGGATCATTTCTATGCGACGACAATTCCGTAATGTTGACCACTACGACTTCATTATATGGATAATCTACTGCATCGATGTCTATGCGGTTTTGAGTGCGAGTGGAAACGGCAGGTTTGTCGAAGTCGTCCTCAAGCAGAATATGTTACCTTCTCCAGAACGATGCTTGCTGCCAACCAGGGCCGGTCAACCGCCCGTTATATACCCTGAAGAGCAGGCATACTTCCCGTCATTCGTAAACATCAACCAAGAGATCATCTTGATTGCATTGCAAGTTGGTCGCCTAGGCAAAGCCTTGAGAGCAGAGACTAGTCACCAATATTTTGGGAGTGCTATGCTCGATAACGCACGGATTGTGGACCGATACAACCGCATCCAGGGTCTCCACAAACTTATTCTCGATTCCAGGACGAAATGGAGGTCTCAATTTCCAGACTATTGGACGTGGTTAAGAAATCCGGAAACACTCCCTCCTAGGGTCTTTGAATGGATTGAGCATGTGTGTTGTATCATTCTCAGTCAGAAACTTCTACTAAATCTTGATAGTCATACCTTCTATTCCGAGTGTGCATACTCTATACACATACCAGTATGTACTCAGGGCAGCTGAACGATCCAGAGCCCGATACTGCTGCCCAGATCAAAACCTGTTGCGCAGAAATCCTTCACGCGGCCAGCATAATACTCTCCAAAGAACGATTTGACATGCGATTCATCGTGTTCCCGCTTTTTATGGCGGGCTTCTGCACACAAGATGGGGCGGAGAAAGAAACGGCTCTGAGGTTCATGATTGAAGTCGAGAAGCATGGATATGGAGGAAGCACCGACAACGTGCGGAAGCTTCTGCAAACTATTTATGAGAAGCAGCACTTTGCAGTCATGCAAACGGGCAATTCAAACTCGGTGGATTGGATAGATGAGATGGAGCGGAGTGGGCAACGGTTGATTATCTACGGGCTGTGATCGGTGGATGATGCTGGGTATTGGGTAAGTTGGACATTTTTTAGGGGAAGCGAGGCCACCACTGGCAGGGAAATATTAATGGTTCTTTACTATTTGCTCCAGGACGAAGTCACACTATGGAATCAATTTTGAGCATCTTGGCACTTGATACCAATTTGAATTTTGGCTTATAGGTAGAGCAATGAAGACTCAACATCCAAACAAATATTTCTTCATCTGGCATTGTGTAAACAGTCAAGCGAAACGAGTTTGTGAGCCGTTCAGTGACAAAATCGGTACTCTGAACCACTGATGAGTTATTTCTCTTACTCCAGATATAGAGCCTATAAAATTTTAGCATCTGTTGATAAATCACGAAATTTATCATCGGCCAGCCTTGCACGGCCTCATCCTCCTAAAATTATCAGCCTTGTTGGGGCCCAATCACCTGGCCGCTTATCGGATTGCGCACCCCTGTCAACAGCCTAGAGGGCTGTTCAACTTCAACAGCCCTCCCTCCCTTGAAACCACTTCACCACAACCACATGATGCCCCAGCCGACTAGCATCTTCACCTGCTGTTGATATTCATTCTACCGTCATATATTCACCACCGACAAGGCGACGACAAGCCCCCGACAATCCAGGTATTTAGAATCCGTCAATCAACCTGACCAAACGCACCCCGCCATCAGGGTTTCTACGTCACGTCGACGACTGCCTTTCGCCTCAAGCCTTGCAACTTTTTTCCCGAGCATCTTGCAGAGCACCCAGTACTTCCTGGATTCACGCTCAAGTTTCCCACCATGGAAGAAAATATCGACCACTTCATGGCCTTCACAGGCGCAACTGCTGAAATTGCAAGTCGGTACCTTGGCCTGACCGAAAACGACGCACAGCAAGCCATCCAGCTCTACTTCGACTCCCCCGACCTTGCCACTGGTGTTGATCAGATCCCACAAGCATCTGCGCCTCCAGTCCCAACCGCTACCCGACCAGATACTGGCACGCAGAGCTCTCGAAGACCTGACCCCGCCGACTCTGATAATGAGGACTTGATGGACATGGACTACGATGATGGTAGTGACGATGAGGCGTCACGAGCAGCAGCTATAGGCAGAGCGGCAGAGATCGAGGACGATGAGGCCATGGCTAGGAGAATGCAGGAGGAGATGTACGCGGGCGGAGATGTCAGTGGGGGATTTGACGCGGATGGAGTTCGAGCACCCATCGGGCGTAGGACAGAGACTCTCGTTGGAGGACCTGGAGGGGACTGGGCTCCAGATGATATGCAAGCTGCGGTACTTCAACAAATGAGATCAAGAGCACAAACAAGACCTTGTGTGTATTCCAGCTTCCAAGTTGTCTGCTAGTACTGACTATCGCAGCCCGACTAGGTGTCTTCAACCAAGCACCAGTCCCATCAATTTGGGAAGAGAACGCAGATCCGACTGCACGCCGTGAAGGTCTCGCCCGCGCAACTGGAGGCGCTTCCGAATCATCATCTAAGAATGCCCGACTTGCAGAGCTATTCCGACCACCTTTCGAGCTCATGCTACAAGTGCCATGGGATGTTGCTAGAGACAAGGGCAAGGAGGAGTCAAAGTGGATTTTGGTCAACGTTCAGGATCCTTCATTCTTCGACTGCCAGTCACTCAACAGAGACATATGGAAGCACGAGGGCATCAAGGAACTTGTAAAGGAGAATTTCATTTTCATCCAGTACTCCAAGGACGACCCACGCGGTGCCCAATACGTCCAATATTACTTCCCGCTCAAAGACAGCGACTCAGCATATCCACATATTGCTATTGTGGACCCTAGAACAGGAGAACAAGTCAAGGTTTGGTCCGGGCCACCAGTACCACCTGCCGGAGACTTCCTGATGCAACTTGTCGAGTTCCTCGATCGCTATAGTCTAGATGTTACTAAGAAGAACCCCGTTGCCAAGCGGAAGCCAGAGAAGTCAAAATCAATTGATGTCGACCGACTTACCGAGGATGAAATGCTGGACCTGGCTCTGAAGAACAGTCTTGCAAACAACGGTTCACCTGGTCCGAAGCCGGATGACCCAGATGATTTGACCAAGAGCTTCGGAGACGTCAAAGGGAAGGGGAAGGAGACCGAAGAGGAAGAAACGACCGAAGGCGAAGAGGCAAATGGTGGCGATGTACCAGTAAACACTCCGTTTTCACGTATATCTTCTAACAATCCTCATGTCGAACCTGCCGCCGGACCTCGGATTCAATTCAGACATCCAAATGGCCGTGTTGTGCGCAGGTTCAATGAGAATGATACGGTCAGAAGTATCTACGAATGGCTGAAGGCAGAGCCATTAGAAGGAAAGGAGGGAATAGCCTTTGAATTGAAGGAAGGTGGAGGTATGGGCAAGGAAACGAGAGACCTGATCGAGTATCTGGATGTGACGATAAAAGCTGCCGGACTTGGTGGCGGCACGGTAATGGTTGAGTTTCTGGAGGAGGAGTAGACTTTGGACTTCTATGATAGATATCACTCCACGACATAAGGGATATCATGCATGGCGTTACGATATCAGCAGAGTCTTTTTTCATTTCGGCATTCTCATTGCAGGTTGCAGGTGCAGGTTGGGGGTTGCCATCTCACAGATCCGAGATACCGGCTGGCGTTGTTGGCCCCTTTTCATTCGTGCTCGCTTCGTTTGGCTGTGCATGTAGAAGGGAAGGTTAGGGAAGGGAATGGAGGGTTGGCGGGGAATCAATTGAGCATAGATGATGAACGGAACGAGCAAGAAATTGCACCTAATGATTCTGGTGCACTTCTTCAACATCAACAGCCTTTGAAATTGAGTTACTCTTCTTGACTGTGACTCGTAGTTGAATGGATGTGAGCCCATCTGCAACTCTGACTGGCGGGCCACCTTGTCGCTTCGACCGGGACCGAGATGATGATGATGTTGTTTTCGTGACCCCCTGGCTGGAATCAACACGCCAACGGCCAAGAACATTGAACGATTGGCTGAGGAGGACCGTGAATCTTCAGATAACAACAAAAACATTCCAACGGTATTTCCGCACGACAATAAGCAAAACACTTCGTAGGCGCCCTCCCAGCAAATGGATTGATTTCATGCATTCATTCTTCCCTTCTCCTTTCCTTCCTTTCGTTCCACCATCACTCTGGCTCCCACTAACGGCTGTTCCTGATTTCCTCGCTCTCCTCCGACTTGCTTGACCTGGCTTGACCCGAGCTGAGCTTACCTGGTATTCCCTTGTATGGAGTCCTGACCGAAGCTGGCTCGACGTGTCTTGTCGTGTTGTGCCTGCCTTCCCCGGATTTTTGAAACGCCGACGAATTGGCTTCTGGATCAGATTCCATTCCTGGTGCGGACGCGCTCTTTTAGTCTGTCGCTCCGAGCTGTGCAGAGCAGTGTAGTGTAGTGTAGTGCAGTGCAGTGCATTGCATTGCAGTCTAAGTACGGTCCAGACAGAAGAGAAGGTGCCGGTGCTGGTACCGTGTGCATTGTTTTGTTGTTTACAACTCCCACTCGCCAGGAGAAATACATTACGCGCGCGGAGAGGCTTCCTTCCCTTCTTTCTAGAAATATACTCCCTGTCTTTAAAATTTCCATACGAAATACAGTCCAGTACAGAACGTCGTCGTCGTGTTGTCCCTCTCGTCTCAATTTCGCTGCTACTACGGAACTGCACTCGCTCACTCTGTCTCTGCTGGCTTCGAGTCCGCGCCGACCTCAAACTCCATCGACCCCACCATCACCACGTTAACGAACGACTGCCGCCCGCCTCTTTCTGCCTCACTTACCTTACGGTACCGATACGAAACTTACGAACCTCCCCTTCCCATTTTCCCGGCCGGTGTGCATAATAACGAACAGTTCGTGCCGTGGATCGAACCGAGCTCCTCTTCATGCCCAGCACCACGCAGCTTTGCCTGACTCCCTCGTACGCGGCTGTAGCAACCAGACTCTGCGGCAGACATCCTTGCCAATAGCTCTTAGGGATATCCCCAGCAGAGACCCAAGCTTCGCCGAAGCACAAGGAGTACTTCTAGTCCGCCGCCCGCTGGCTTCTGGGAAGAGAATCTCTGCACAATGGCAAGCGGAGGCGGCATGATGAGTGGTGTCGTAGATCCAGAGACGCTGTATACCAAGCAGAATTGCATAGGTATGGGTGTCTGCTTGCTTCTATCTGGATGTCAAGAGGATTACTGACGAGATACAGGTGGTGGCAGTTTTGGCAAAGTCTACAAAGGGTGAGTAGTACCTTGGATTCTTCCTAAGATATCTGGAGCTCTGCTAATGTTGTTACAGTGTTGACAAACGTACCGGGCAAGCAGTTGCTATCAAAGTAATCGATGTCGAGAACGCCGAGGACGAAGTCGAGGATATCATACAGGAGATCTCCATTCTTTCGGAGCTGCACTCGCCCTATGTCACCCAGTACTATGGATCATACTTGAGAGGTTCGGACTTGTGGATTGTCATGGAGTTTTGCTCGGGGGGTAGTTGCGGGGATCTCATGAAGCCAGGCTTGATTGGGGAGGATTACATCTCTATCATCATACGGGAACTGCTGCTGGGCTTGGATTATCTGCATGGAGATAAGAAGCTGCACAGGGATATCAAGGGTAAGGGAGCTCTTTTCGTGGACTAAACAGAGCTAATCGTTTGTAGCTGCCAATGTGTTACTGGGATCCAATGGCCAGGTCAAATTGGCAGATTTTGGTGTTTCTGGACAGCTCTCGGCCACGATGACCAAGAAGAACACTTTCGTCGGCACCCCTTTCTGGATGGCTCCTGAGGTTATCAAGCAATCTGGCTATGATCATAAGGCAGACATCTGGTCATTGGGAATTACGGCTCTTGAATTGGCAAATGGCGAACCTCCTTACTCGGACATCCACCCCATGAAAGTCCTGTTCTTGATTCCCAAGAATCCGCCACCTGAGTTAGAGGGCAACTTTTCGAAGGCTTTCAAGGAGTTCGTCGAATTGTGCCTCCAGAAGGACCCTCGGAAACGACCTTCTGCGAGAGAGTTACTGAAGCATCCATTTGTACGGAGAGCAAAAAAGACCTCGTATCTGACGGAGTTAATCGAACGATACGAACGATGGGCAGTACACCACAAAGGCGACGACGATGATTCAGACGATGGACATGAAGAAGCTCCACGATCAAATGCTGGCAATGAAGATCTCTGGGACTTCGGTACGGTGCGACCTGCAGGAGGTAGAGGTACTACCAGAGGCACAGGTCGTGCAGGTCTCAATGCTATGGGAGAGTCTGCGACGAATGCAAGATCATCAAGATCGTCCGAAAATGAGGACGATTATGCCGAACGACCACGAAGCTCTTCCCCAACCAAAATGAAGGATTCCGGATATGTATCGAGCGTAGATACTGTCAAAGCTATGAACTCTCCCGCTTCAGCCCAACCGCCACGACAAAATTCACCTCAGCGACGGCCTGTTCCTAACTTGCAACCAACTTCTCCTGCAAAAATCCCACTACCACCATCTCCAGAGAAGTACAGATCATTTGCTCCAGAAACGCCAAGACCTATTCAGCAGTTTTATTCTCCCCCAGATACTGATTCTCCTGATTACGACAGGTCTTTGCAAGAACAACTTCAAAGAGATATGGGATTCTTAAACATTGGATCAGCGCCTTCGCCTCAACTTGTCAAGTCTCCTGTGCCATCTAATTGTCATCCCATGGATAGAGAGTCAGACCCTGTCTCGAGACTCCCGACACAACAACCACTGCCGAAACTTGGTCCTATTAAATTGCCGGAAATACCACCGTTCCGTGGCCAACCATTGCAAAAGGTCACAAATCAGCCCAATGCAGGCATGTCTAAACCACTACCAGCATCTCATTCACAACCTCTGGCCTCGCAAAACATCAATCCTCGGCATCTTGGTCAGCAGCCGTTGCCAGCTCTTCCCTCGAAGTTACGTGACAACACACCATCACGAGAAAGCTTCTCTTCAGAGTCATCACGAACACCGACATCCATGCCATCACCAGCACCCACAAGTCCTACAGGAGAGCTTGATGCTCTGAATGATGTTATCTTCCCGGCTCTCGAAGAGGCTCTCAAGCGCAGGCAGTATCATCTCCAGCAGATGTTCCGCAATACGGGCACCACACCCAAGCAACAACGAGCTCAGGCAGCGCACGAGAAATTGAGAAAGTTGGTTTACAAACTCGCTCACGTCTGCAAGGAGATTGATCACTTCGATAAGCAAGAGCCTGTTGGTATGGGCAAGGATGTCGATGTGTTCCTTGAAGGCTTGCTAGAGGAGATACTTGTTAGAGTTGAACCTGCTGATGACGAGGAGGGTGATGATAGGAGATGAAGACATAATATGATGTGATGGGCTAGGCGGGGGATAGGAAGATGGGGGGTATTTGCTATGGATGTTTGGGACGGAAGGCGTTAGAGATCATGGACATGGAATCCTGAGTTATTTGCTGCGTGCATGCATGGCTGGCTGGTAGATCATAAAGTTGGTGTTTGGCTGGCATTGAGGGAAGGGGTTTGTTGCAGTGTTGAGATGAGATGACGTGAGATGAGCATGATTGATAGCTGGATGGAGTGATGGATTGAGGAGTGTAAATACCCTAGAAATGAAGCATCATGCATATCAAACGAAGACCCAGTTCCTTGCTATTAATAGACGTTGCCGTTTGTATAATTCGTCACAACCGAGTCTTCAGGTCTTTGTGTCTTTGTTTGGTCGGCTTTTGTTTCTGCTTGCATCCAACCATTCTTTGTATTCATTCCATTCCATTCATTCACTTTAAACGAAGGCGTCGAGTGAATATGCTGTAGTATAGTATAAACTCACTCTCAAGCCTGCGATGTGCAACAAGAAGTAAAAATAAGGATGCGTAAGATTGGATATAACTGCTTTTTAGGTGGCTTTGAGAAATTCAATTTTCGAATGTAATGTGCGATGTGCAACAAAAGTTCATGCCCAGTGTTTGTTTCTGGGTGAAGTAATAGGCTTCAAATTTGAATTTCACTTGCGATGTGCAACAAAAACATATTCTTATTTATTATATAAGAATGTTAGTGCTTTAGGGAGCTTTAAGGGGCTTCAAAAATTCACTTTCGAATTTGCGATATGCAACAAAACTTGTTTCCATTTCTTCTTGTGGGTAAAAACAGAGCTTTGAATTCCGCTTTGAACTTGCGAAGTGCAACAAAAAAAAATATTATTTTATTGTATAAGTATATCAGTACTTTAGGGGGCTTCAAGAGGCTTCGAGAAATTCACTTTCGAATTTGCGACGTGCAACAAAAGTTCATCTCCACTGCTTTGGCTTGGTAAAGTAAAAGGCTTCAAATTCGAATTTCACTTGCGATATGCAAGAAAAATATATTCTTACTTATTACATAAGCATGGTAGTGCATTTTAGGGATTTGAGGATTCACTTTCGAAGTTGCGACGTGCAACAAAACTCTTCTCCGCTGCTTCAGTTCTGGTTTTCGAATCTACGTCAAACTTGCGATGTGCAGCAAAAACACACCTTTGCCCTCACTAAAAGGGCCACAAAATCATTACCTACTCGCTTTCTTCATGGGACTGAACCCATCCACAGTGGGTTTCCCAGGGATTTTTTGTCAGATATGGCTTTGTATTCCTACCCTAGTGCTTCGTAGGTTCAATCCCACGAAAAGCGAGTACGATATTCAACAAAACCTATCCTAATAATCTTGTTTTTACTTCACTCGGCGAAGACTTAGTTTCCAAACTCACTTTTTGAAATGCGATGTGCAATAAAACTTTCTACAGCCGAAGTTCTCCTCCGGCACTTCAATGGTTGGTCGGACGATATGTAAGAAGTTAGGGAGTCGCTTGGGATGGTTATTTTACTTCGCTTTGCAAAGCTTGTAGCATAACTCACTCTCGAGTAGGATGCGACGTGCAACAAAACCTCGGTAGAACGATTGTTGCTTTCGGTTGCCTGTGTTCGCTAGAACATTAAATAATTCACCTCAAACTGGGATATGCAACAAAACCTCGCGACAAGAAATTTGTGCTTTGTTTTCATTCGCCTACTAGAATTTGAATAATTCACCTTGAACTGCGATGTGCAACAAAACTTCACCACATTAATCCATTACTAATCAAACGATTTATAATAATCCCAAGTCCACACGATTTGTCCATTGTTGCGATATGCAACACAATAGAAGAATTTATAGAGGTTGACAGCAATAAGCGAGCCAACCACTCGCAAAGTAAACGACGGAAACTTGAGCTCCACCTTAACACATAATACCTAGTTTGGCCGCATTTGTCTGCGATGTGCAACAAAATATCCTTACGGGGCGAGATAAAGACAACAAGATGGCTTATAGCTGCCAGCCGTTCATTTAAAGGGCCTCCTCTCCTTCACGAGACCATAGTCCTCGCAACCTCGCCTCGGAAACAACGTCATGGTGCGATGTGCAACAAAGCTTCCTCAATTGTGAATTGAATCGAGGTTTTAACAACACTAGTATTTGATCACCTCTCACCATAAATTTTTCCCTACAATTACGTCCTCCTTCATTCTTCTCCTTCCCTTCAACAACATCACTTCTGCCTCATCTCACCTCAACCTAACCAACATAACCTCCTCGCAAAGAGACCCTTCTCTAACCACATCCCTACCTCTCATATTCTTTTTGCATTACCCTCTGACTGGTACTTGCATCAAAATTCCTTTCACTGTGAGTGAGTGAATTGAATCTTGAGGACTGATTCTGGGGAACGCCAGCTTCTCTCCACGACCCATTCCCATAAATACTTCTCTGATTCTTTCAACCACGTCCCCCATTTCTTTCACACAACAACAACTTCTCAACTTCAACCACAACCCCTTCACTCCAATTGCAATTGCACCTCCCCCTGCTCTAACGACTTTGCAACGACAGCATCACTTACCCAGAAGCAGGCACACTGCTTCAACATACAGCCTCTTCCACCTTTCTTTCTAACAGCATCTCGCCTTCAGGTTCCATCTCGACTTCAACCTCAAACACCACTTCCAAGCTTAGCTTATCGTCACCACTCAGCAACTCCTTCCTACGCCTCTGAGAACATTCCTCAGTCTCAACTTTCTCAGTCACACCTGAGGATAACCGATTTTACCTTGAAACTTTACACAATATCCATCTTTTTCGCTTTCAGAGCAATTCTTCGTAAGTACATTTCCACCCTGCTTTGCTTGAGGATTATAATTGTACAAGTGCTAAAACATTTCCAGTCCTCGCAACATCTCCTCGATCGCATTCACTGTAATACTTAGCCATGGATCAAGCTGGGTCCTCTTCAAGCCAGCCAGGCAAGCAGCCTGCCGGAGATTCATCCGTTAAAGAAGTAACATCCCTCCCATTCAACAAAATGACACCCGAACAACGTGCAGGGGTGGTCAACTCTTTGTACGAGGCACTCCAAGGTTTCAAGACCAAGGAAGAGATCGAAAAGACCCTTGTAGTCACACAAGGCAATATTGATTTCGCATACGATATTCTCTCCAACGCCATGTTCCAGGAGGCAAGTCAAGCAAAGGAACAAGAATTGCCTCAGGAGAAGATGATTCAAGACAATGAAGTTCTCAATGGCATCTCCACTCCAGAGGTTCGAGAGGAGGTTCGCGAGATCATTGAGATGTTGCCTTCTCACGACCCCCGACTGATCCTCAAGATGTACCTCTATTCCAATCAGGACAAGGCAGAGACTGTCGGTAGAATATTCGAAGGCTATATTATTCCAGATGAGAAGTCTAGCAAGGTCAAGGTAGAAGATACTGAAAAGGGCAAAGGCAAGGAGATCAAGGCAGAGCCCTCCTCTAGTTCTTTCAGCAGCAGCAAGCCCGTCAACAACAACACATCTGGGAACAGTCCCTTTGACAGTATTTCCCTCTTCATCAACAACCGCTTCGGTAGTCCTCTCCCCAGAGGCGCCTCTTCAGAATCCGAAGATCATCCAAGAGATACCCCTGGTTCGTCAGGTAGCAGCCATTCCGAAGAGGGAATCCCCATCCGACCAGCCACTTGGAGCGAGGTGCCAGGTACTTCCGGCACCCCTCACGTCCCAGCAATTCCAATCAGTACCGACAACGATGGATATGACCTGGACGATTCAGGATCAGATATAGAGATATCACCCGCCAAAGAGGACCTTGTGGAAGAAGACATTTACGGATTGCCAGCCGATGATAGGGTCATACGCTTGAACTCTAGTTCTGATAATGAAGATGATGACATCGACATGTCCCCTCCCAAGAAAGAGTCGTCGAGTATCTGTTCAGATGACGCGGCTAGAGTCAACATAGATTCCTTAGACATGGACATATCGGGAAACGAATCAAGCGAGCAAGGCGACGAGCTGACTGATGAGGAGAAAAAGCAAGAACTGTTAAATCTCTTCCCTAAGGCCAGTATCAATGCTATTGGAATCCATTTGCAACTTAATAATGGAGACATGGAAATGGCAGTTGCAGACTTAGAAGAGGAGTTTGGTTTCGGAGGCAGTACTTCTGTTGAGCGAAGCTTAAGCCCTGGAATTGGCCCTAGTTGTCTTAGAAAGTCAGGCAACTTGAAGAGAAGAGCTGAAGCTTCAGTAAGATTATTTTTTTCATCTCGCGGTATGCTGGAGTATTATGCTAATGTTATACAGGCTGAAGGACGCCAAACCAAGAGATCTCGTCGGAGCGAAGAGAAGTCGGATAGTGAAGAAGTCGATGAATTGGACTCTGCTGAGAAATGGGTTCTGTAAGTTTGACTCGAGAACTGCGATGACAATGACACAGGTAACTAATTAAGATTTTAATAGAAAGCTCTTACACTCGGATACAGGAGTACAGATCGAACTAGATTCTGGAATTCACCCTTGTATGATCCCCGAGAATTGTTTGCATCAAATACCTGGTTTCCGATCGTGGTTAGCTGCCAATCCGCCACAATCTGGCGTCGAGCATATTATGAAGGTTCCTGAAGTGTCGCTCGACACCTTTAACTTGGCTATGCAATGGGCCGTATGCAGCGTCGGCCAGCTGACTCGGGCTCAACGCAAGTCGAATTCAAGTCGGATTACGGCTTTGATCGACTTGGCAATCTTCGCTTCGGAAGTCAATATCGGACTCGGCAAAGAGAGAGGAAGCTTTTCAACGATGCTTAAAGCTATCTTAGTAAAACACCGAGGAGCATTAAAAGGATATCACATTCGAAAGGCCTTCGAGAACCTGACAGCTGGTCATCAAGTTCGGAAGTTGTTCATCAAAGCCTCGCTCAGACCGTACGTTGAGTTCAAAAACGGTGGCGAAGATCTCATCGAGACTAGCGAATCCGACTCCGAATCGATTGACGAAAGCCGCCTCAATCCCGCTCAGCGTGCTGCTTACCGCAAAGATAGGTTCACGTACCTTTCAGAGCTCAAGAACATTGAGGATTACAAAACTGAACTCCGCAACGAGTTCCAGCGAGTCTGGTGGGCCCGCAACAGCCGAGATGAGAAATACGGCAAAAAGCACTTCTGCAGGATTACCACATTAACGGACCCATTGACCGGTGAGCGCTTCGATGTCTAGTTTGGAGAGAGAGAGAGAGAGAGAGAGAGCGAGCGCTATGGATCCAGTTCGCACTTTTTTTTAATTTCTTTTTGTCAGAGCTGCAGCGAAGGGCAGAGAGCATTGATGGAGACAAAGCAGGTTACATATCATATTCAAGCCTCAAATAAAATATCTTATTGAGAACACAATCATTTGTATTTAATAACAACAGTGGTAAGCGAGTTGTTCGTGGTGGACGGTGAGACCAGCATCAAACCAGCTCTCTTGCAAATGCAAAGTTGATATCTGACTCATGCCTCCCATGGAGTTAAAGATCTCGATCAGAGTTCTTATCGACGAGGCGAGGAGCAGTATGCAGAAGTAATCATACATTTTAGCTAGAACCTGAACACCAGGTTTCCAAGAGGGCATGCACGGTGAAGCGACCTATTGTATTATGCCTGCAGTTCACCCTAAAGATCAAATTAAGGTCTGTTTAAACTTGAGCGGTTCCTTAAAGTCAATGTACTGAAACAATTTAAAGACATTGACTATGCCCATTCACATTCATGGATATAGTAAAGAGAGCGAAGGCTACTAACTTAAGTAGTAGTCTGCGCTTCGCCGGAGACGAATTGGGCGCCTAGGAAAACATTAATAACTTCAACATGTTGCATTTGATGTTCCCGAGCTTAGAGTGCGAGCACTATCATCATCATTACAAAACAAGAAGGAAATTCAAATGGCGGAGATTGTGCATATCGTGAAGTCTTCACGAAATTCTATATTCAGAAAACGGCGTTCTGTCTCTTGGTCCGGGTATGTTCGCTTCATGCAAGCTCGCTAAAGCGGTTGCGTATCTCTACATCAACAATCTCCAAGCACCAAGAATCAACGCAGCGGTACCTACAGCAAATTAGCATCATTTCGATAACAAAACAACGAGTAAACTTACCTGTGCATACTCCCATTAACCATTGAAGTGTACCAAATTTCACAGCTTCAAGCTTCTCCCTCAGCCCGGCGACTTCTTGCTCAATCTTCGTCTCCGTCTCCTTAATCTTCAACTCCTGGACATTTGCTTCTTCCCTGATCCGCCCCTTCTCCAGATTCAAATCCAGCCGCACAGATGCCTGGGTCCTACCGACTTCGTCCCGTAATCTGCTATTCAACTTGGCCAAGTCGTTGGTCAAACGTTCGTGGGAGGCTCTTGTGGTTGCGATTTCCGTCGAGTCCCCAGATAGGAGCTCTGACCGTAGCTTTGCAAAGTCGACTTTCTGCGTGTAGGTTGCCTTGGCCTGGTCTTCGCGGAGGACCATAGTACGGGTTAGGTTTTGGATGCTGTTGAGAGTTAGAAGGAAGGTCCCTTGAGCTTGGGTAGAAGTCCCGTAAAATCTGCGGGACTTCTCTTTGGCATTTTTACCAACCTTTCTTCTATAACATCGCTGAGCACTTTCATCATTGCTACTGATTGTGCCTCTGTGAATCCCTCTTCTTGTAGTCGCTGGACGAATTTGAGCGTGTCGAAGTGATGGTCTCGAGGCCGGCGAGCTGTGGCATGGAAGGCTCTGTGGTGAACTGGGTTTTGCAGCATGCTCGTTCGTGATCGCTGAATACCATCTTGTCTTCTGCATATGATGCTATTGCAACCAGGCCCATCTCTTTGCCTCGAAAGCCTGTTCGACGTCGATTGAGTGCTCAATGCTCGGATGGTATTCTGTTGGATGGGTGATGCTTGCCAGCTCAATCTTGGTAGCAGAAATCGCGGAAGGTTTTTGGCTACACCTGCTGTCGCCATTTTGGAATGTCGTATTTCTCGATTAGAACTCCTGGCCTCGTCATATAGCTGCTTGCTGGGGATGGAAATCGTTGCAACAAAACTGCCATGCGAAGCTCGGTCCCCAAGAAATCGATATCGGGCCGGGTCACGTGGGGAGGGGGATTTAGCCCCGCAAGGTTCGCGACGCCCACTAAATAATTATGACTCTGCAGCTGGAATACAAAGAACCACTCCAAACCGCCACCTTATCCTCACAACTACACGCGTTCTACATACCCCTCGAACCCGAAATCGCACAATCCGAACCCTGTATTAAAACCCCACGAATTCATCATGGCGGCGAATGGAGATAGATACGGCAACGACATGGATTCAGACTCTGATTCCGCTCCAGGCTCCCCCGGCTTGGATGCGCAACAGGATTTCGATGACCATGTTGAGGACCTCGAAGAAAAGCCCATCAAATCCGCCCTCAAGAAATCTACACATAAGGAGCCTGCGCCGACGATAATACGCCCAACCCTCCCCCCACAAACAGAGCCCAAAGACCTCGACCTCAAATCCTTGACACCCTTGACCGCAGAGATCATTGCCAGACAAGCTACGATCAATATCGGAACGATTGGGCATGTGGCGCACGGAAAATCGACGGTTGTGAAGGCCATCTCTGGAGTACAGACGGTTCGATTCAAGAACGAGTTGGAGAGGAATATTACCATCAAGCTTGGTTATGCCAACGCAAAGATCTACAAGTGCGATAACGAGGAGTGCCCAAGACCGACATGCTTTAAGAGCTACAAGAGTGAGAAGGAGGTCGATCCACCCTGCGAACGTGAAGGCTGCTCTGGTACATACAGATTGCTAAGACATGTCTCGTGAGTAATGCTGAATCTGCTCGAAGGACTACAGCTAATTCATATACAGTTTCGTCGATTGCCCTGGTCACGATATTCTCATGAGTACTATGTTGTCTGGTGCAGCAGTTATGGACGCCGCTCTCCTTCTGATCGCCGGTAACGAATCATGCCCACAACCACAAACCTCCGAGCATTTGGCAGCTATCGAAATCATGAAGCTCGACAAGATCATCATTCTACAAAACAAGGTCGATCTGATGAGAGAGGAGGGCGCGAATGCACACTACTTGGACATTCTGAAGTTCATCCGAGGAACAGTTGCAGGAGGAGCACCAATTATTCCAATTTCTGCCCAACTGAAGTTCAACATTGATGCTGTTAACGAGGCGATTGTCAACACCATCCCCGTTCCCTTGAGAGATTTCACCCAGGACCCACAAATGATCGTTATTCGGTCGTTCGATGTCAACAAGCCAGGTGCCGAGATCGAGGAGTTGAAGGGAGGTGTTGCTGGTGGAAGTATTCTGCACGGTGTCGTAAAGCTTGGTGATGAGATTGAGATCCGACCAGGAATCGTCACGAGAGATGAGAAGGGAGCTATCAAGTGCACACCCATCTTCAGCAGAATCGTCACATTGAACTCGGAAAACAACGAGCTCAAGTACGCAGTACCAGGTGGACTTATCGGTGTTGGAACTCGAATCGACCCCACACTCTGCCGAGCCGATCGTCTGGTTGGATTCGTTCTCGGACTGAAGGGCAGACTACCAGATATCTACATCGAAATCGAAGTCAACTACTACCTCCTCCGAAGACTCCTGGGTGTCAAGACCGCCGATGGAAAGCAAGCCAAGGTTGCCAAGCTAGCCAAGAACGAGGTTCTGATGGTGAACATTGGATCCACAGCTACCGGTGCGAAGGTCGTGGCTGTCAAGCAGGATGCAGCGAAGTTGGTTCTCACAAGTCCTGCTTGCACGAATGTTGGAGAGAAGGTTGCGCTGTCTCGTCGTATCGAGAAGCATTGGCGTTTAATCGGATGGGCTACCATCGCAAATGGTGTTACGCTTGACCCAAGCACTTCCTAAAGCAGAAGAAAAGGGAAACGAACGGCCGGGAGGCATGGCAAGGCATTTGTCTGTTAGTTTTCGTCATGCATGTTCACCATCATCATCATCGTCATTCAAGCCGTTGCATATGGGAGTTGATAGATTGGCGGCAAAAGCTATGATAAGATGAATGACATCCTTTTTTGAAGCATTTTATGGTGTTTTTTTTTTCTTTCGGAGGTGTATGAATTCGTTCCCGTTTCTGCTGTGTGTGAATTTGTCATATTCTCAATGTCCCAAAATCATTCCTCGGGTCAAGTGAGATGAGAACTTTTTACTGCAGTTTTCAGCGAGTACCGAAGCTGAATTCCTTGTACAGTACCCCACCAACAGCCCCAATATTACCCCTCACCCGGGCCCTATCTGATCGTTATTCCTCCCTTCCGTCTTTACACCGGCCGAGAACATGTTATCCGTACCAAGTCCGCCAGGATATTCGTATTCCTAAACAGCTGTCCGTAACGATTTCTGAGATGTGATTCTCCTTCCTCTGAAGTTCTGATTCTGGCTGTAAGTGATTTGAGCTCGCCTGGCCTGGTTGATGAACTGGTTCCGTGATTTTGTTGCTTGGAAGTGAGGATGCCTGGGTTCTTCGTATTCCTAAATTGTGTTGTATATGGTATGGTATGGTGTGTACGAGAAGTGTTATTACGGGACGAATTCAAGAGAGGAATATGATGGGATTCTATTGAGATATTGTTAAGTTTAAGCTAGCTGCTGGTCCCACTTGAATTGCTGGTTTTTGGTTGGTTGGCTGGCTGGCTGCTGGCTGCTTGCTGGTTGGTATTTAGTTTGGAGAATCTGGCTGGGTTCGTCGTATTCTTATTCTAGTGTGTATATTAAAGCGGCTTTTGACGAACGGGGAGGGCTAGTGAACAATGGCTGCATACCTGTGACTGTGCCTCTAGGAGTATGTTTTGATTGTACCACTTTTAATGTTTTAAGTCTAATTCGTAACATTCAAGGTACAAGTTGCTAGATGATCGGTTCAGGCAGTTGTGCAATATACCGTACGAAAGAGGGATGGATCTAGGAAAGTCGTAGTTTTGACAATGATAGCTTCTGATAGATAGCATGCGTCTGTTCCATGCGCGCAAAACAGCTCTCACCAACTCGCTCACTCGCTACTCACTCACAAAGGACGAATATCAAGCCGACCCTGACTGACGTACGTACCCTACATGCGGCCATTTCGTTCCTGATGATGCATTGTGATTCGTTCGGACTCCAATCTCGTACGTGAACGTGAAAGTTGGACTGGGCTGGCTGAGGTGGACGGGCTCGTAGAGTTGTGATATCCACTTCGATAAAGGGGGGACGTGGGGACCTGGACTTGGGCAACCGAAATCATGGGCTGGATGGAATGAATGGGTGGGGAAGAATGGCGGCATGGAAATGGAATTTTTCTCGGCTGGGTAATTGATTGCATTGAGTGTCACACCAAATCACATCATGAAACCAGATCCTCATGAGTCATCGTATTATTTTCTTTGAATTTTTGTTGGAAGTATATGATCATTATTGTTGCAAGTCAAGATGAAGCTGTCGTCAAAATAAAATGTCAATCAACATAAGCTTGAAGTGAAATAAATGCCCACCCATGTCCTGGCCAGATTAATGTTTCGCTAACCCCTGGTTCCCGACATTCTAATTTATCCTCTAGCCAAGTTTAGCCGGTCCATCGTCCAAGGAAAGCGTATTCGTCTTTGTTGACCTGCCAAGACCGCATTCAGTGCTTTGCTATTGGCTGAAATAGCGTTGAAGCCTTTTCGGCCGAGTCCAGCCTCCGAGGCTACCTAACATCTTGCAGTGCAGAACCATGCAGAAAGCTCCAGGGTTGTGATTATTAGACGAGGAGGCAAGGGCCCAGGCGGCCATGCCACATGCGCTTGCTTGCTCGCTCGGAAATGCAGTCAGTCATAAAGAAAGGGACTTCCGTTTACCTGTCAGCTCTTCTCTTCTTGAGCCGATTCTTTCTTCCTCATCGCGTTCGTTCCCTTGAGACATTCTGGTTCACTCCTTCACCAACGCAATGTCGAACATCGTGAGCAAAACAGACAATGTGGCGACCACCACCGACGAATCTGCCCCGCCAACCCTCAAGAGTCCGTCCAGTGTCCTCCTCAACGAGAAGGCTGTTGGTGATGATTCAACCGTTCGAGGCTCGACTGCCAATACCACCGAGACTCCCTCGTTCGAGAATGGGATCATGGCCAAGGAGATGCAGGTTGGTCAGGAGGAGTTGACTAAAATCAAGACGAGTCAGGATGGGGTCGAATATCCAACTGGTGTCAAATTGGGTCTTATCTCGTTGGCTCTCTGTTTGAGTGTCTTGTTGTAAGTAAACATTCCTGCGCTTGCGCAAACAAACATGCACCAGCATACATACATACAGTTTGCTAACACCTAATTAGGATTGCTTTGGACAACACCATTATTGTAAGCGCACTCCTATATCTTTATTTTGTTTGGTTTTAGATTCGTCTGCACAACTTGCGCTCGCCTTGAGTACAGCATGCGGTACCACACATCACTCGTCCAGTCGAAGGTTCTAAATAGTTAACTGACACTGTTGTCGACTATACTGTTACTGTCACTATATCTTTGCATAACTAACAAGAAAATAGGCCACCGCCATCCCAAAAATCACCGATCAATTCCACTCCCTTCCAGATGTTGGCTGGTATGGTTCAGCATACCTCCTCACAACAGCCTCCTTCCAACTCCTCTTCGGAAAGTTCTACACCTTCTTCTCAATCAAATATGTGTACCTCATTGCGATCGGTATCTTCGAGTTGGGCTCCCTGATTTGCGGTATCGCTCCAAACTCAACGACTTTGATCGTTGGACGTGCCATTGCTGGATTGGGCTCAGCTGGTATCTTCTCTGGTGCCTTGATTATTGTCGCATACTCTGTTCCTTTGGTTAAGAGACCTATGTACTCTGGTTTTATTGGGGCTATGTATGGTATGTTTGGAAGCTTCCTCACTCACCCCACCTCCCCCCAGTTCCCTACAATATACTTACCACTCAACAGGTATCGCCTCTGTCGCTGGCCCTCTTCTTGGAGGAGTATTCACCGACAAAGCTACTTGGCGCTGGTGTTTTTACATCAATCTCCCAGTAAGTTATTAAAAACACCATCTCCGGGCGGCGATCAGATATGCGCTACTACTCCCTTGAAGCTCTAATTCATCTACCCACACAAATCGGTGGAACATTTGGATATCGAAACAAAAATGCAACAGCTAACATTTCCTGAACAGATTGGTGCCGTCACTATGATCGTGATCTTCTTCTTCTTCAAAGCTCCTCACAGAGAGGCTGTTAAGAGCCAAGGCTGGAAGGAAGATATCAAAGCCTTCGATATTTACGGAACTATTGTCTTCCTCCCTGCGATTATCACTCTACTCTTGGCACTTCAGTGGGGTGGAACTAAATACCCATGGGGCAACTGGCGAATCATCCTCCTCTTCGTCATGTTCGGAATTCTGATCAGTGCTTTTACCGCCATCCAGGTAAGTCTTTATATTCCGGTTATCCTGGGAATTCTGATACTGATGTATTTGTAGTTCTGGAAGCAAGAAACGGCTACCATCCCGCCCAAGATGATGAAGCAAAGAACCATGTGGGCTGCATGCTTCTACTCCTTTTCCATGGGATCTTTCTTCCTCCTACTCGTCTACTTCCTACCAATCTGTAAGTAATGGGAGAGCCCAGGTTTTCCTTTTTGGATGCCTCGGGATTTTCTCGCGACATCTCTTATCCTCCTAGCACGGTCCTAAAGAGGCAATTACTGACTCACATGTGACATAGGGTTCCAAGCAGTTAAAGGGGCTTCAGCTGTCAAGTCTGGCATCATGAACTTGCCCACGGTTCTATCCCTTATTATCGTCTCCATCCTCTCTGGAGTTGGAGTCACAGTGTCAGGGTACTACGCTCCATTCATGATATTCGGCTCAATCTTCAGTGCCGTCGGTGTTGGTCTTCTCTCAACCTTCACCCCAGAGTCAAACCACAGCATGTGGATTGGATACCAATGCATAGCTGGCATTGGAATTGGTTTGGGAATGCAACAGCCTTTGATTGCTGTGCAAACCGTGCTGGATATCTCCCTCGTCCCCATCGGTACTTCTATCATAATCTTCGTCCAGACCCTCGGCGGCGCTCTCTTCGTCTCAATCGGCCAGAACGTTTTCACCAACAAACTGGTCGAAGGTCTCGCCAAATACGCACCTAGCGTCGATCCACTGAGCGTCTTGAGAATCGGAGCTACATCTCTCCAGAGCTCTCCTGATCTCGCTAAGGTTGACCTCCCAGGTGTCATAATGGCCTACAATGATGCTCTTACCCACTCTTTCCTTGTTGCTGCTATAATGGCGGCTTTCACGATCGTCGGATCGGGATTTATCGAGTGGAAGAGTGTCAAGGGGAAGAAGATCGATTCGGCTATGGCTTAATAGATCGCATCTCACCAGGTGAGAGCAAAGAAGTGCTTATTATGTGTGTGTGTGTACATACGATACGACGATGTATGTCTATGTGACATTACGGGATTGATTGATTGATTGCATTTGCATTAGCCAGGCGTTGAGTGGATGGATGGTATACCTCACTTTTTAATTTGCAGTTGCAATGGCTGGAATCAGCTCGGCTCGGCTCACTCTTCTCTATTTACGACATTGCTTGCTTGTTTGCTTTGCTCTATGGATGCATGGATGGTATAGATAGTACAGATATAGAAGGATAGATAGATGTTAGATAAATTCTACTCTCATGATAGATGGGTCAATACGCACGTATGGGTGGAATTCCACACACCCAACCCATTCATTCTTCTTGCACCAGACTCCCCCCC